>PVJH01005239.1:0-114659 GCA_004026705.1 Nesogale talazaci | reverse complement strand
GGCTTAAAATCTGGAAAGTTGTGTAGCAGGAATGAATTCTGCCACCATACCTGTCCAGTCTGCATGTTGAGCAAATAATCTGATAATCTGGATGATACAAAGAAGAACATGGTTCAGGAAGATATGTTAAGAAGCAGGGTGTAGGATGCCTGGTAGGGCTTAATTAAGGGCAATGTAACCAAGAGGAATTACTGAAATCCAAATGAAATCTGAACATGGTCATGGGACAAGAGGAAAGTAAAAGGAAATAGAGGAAGGAACTAGGAGGCAAAGGGCATTTATAGAGGTCTAAATACAGGAATGTACATATGTAAATATATTTAGATATGAATGATGGGAAGATAGACCTATGTACATACATTTACAGCTTCAGTACTAAGGTAGTAGATGGGCATTGGGTCTCTACTCGAGTATTTCTTCAACGTAAGACTACTTTGTCTATTAAACTGGTATTCTATGATTCTCAATTTCCTGTCACTATCGCTGAAGACAAAGTGGGTGCATAAGCAAATGTGGTAAAGAAAGCTGATGGTGTCCAGCTATCAAAAGATATAGTGTCTGGATTCTTAAAGGTTTGAAGACAAACAAGTGGCCATTTAGTTGAGATGCAACAAAACCCACGTGGAAGAAGCACACCAGCCTGTGTGATCACAAGGTGTTGATGGGATCGGCATCAAAGACTCAGAAAAAATTATCATATCAATGTGAATGAGGGGGAATGCCAAGTGTAGACCCAAAGCCCATCTGTAGATAATTGGACATCTCTGCACAGAAGTGTCACAAGGAAGAGATGAGCCAGTAAGGGTGCAGTATTGCACTGATGAAACATACAACTTTCCTCTAGTTCTTTAGTGCTTCCTCTCCCATACTATCCTGATCCCAAATCTACCTTACAAATCCAGCTATACCATAGGATATACACAGGTACAGATAAGAACTGGAAACACAGGGAATCCAGGACAGATAACTTCCTCCAGGCCAATATTGAAAATAATGATACCAGGACAATAAGGGGAAGATGCAGGGAGGAAAAGGGAACTGATTACAATGGTCTATATATAACCTCCTCTCTGGAGGATAAACAGCAGAAAAGTTGGTGAAGGGAGACATTGATCATTATAAGACATGAAAAGATAATTTATGCATTATCAAGAGCTCATGGGGGAGGGTGGTGGAGGAGGGAGGGAAAGCATTGAGAAGCTGATACCAAGGGTTCAAGGAGAAAGAAAATGTTTTGAAAATGATGGCAGCAGATATACAAATGTGTTTGATACAATGTATGTATGTATTGTGATAAGAGCTGTGTGAGTCTCCAGTAGAAAGATTTAAAAAATAAAGAAACTAAATCTTGTATCCATGGGGATAAAAAAGAGTTTGCAATTGACATAACATTACTTGTTGGAAATGAAGAGAACTTGAAACTATTATTGATCCTGATCCAAGACTACAACTGTCAGCATGAATTATAGCTCAACATAAAAGAAAAAAATCACCACTGAACCTATAAGCAACATAATGATAAATGGGGATGATTGAAAATGTCAAGAATTTCACTTTACTTGTATCCACAATAAAGGTCCATGGAAGCAGAAGGGAGGAAATTGAACAGTTTATTGCATTTTATATGTCTGTTACAGAAGATCTCTGTAAAGTGTTGAAAGGTAGACATGTCATTTTTGGACTAAACTGTTCTTGTCCCAAATCATGGTATTATCATGACCTTATTGAGTTAAGATATTTTTTCATAAGAGTTAATATAAGTCTTGTTCTAAGGGGTTGGAGATTAAAGCATCTATTTCCCTTTATCTTACACCGATCACATCCCCGGCCCTGGCCCCTTGATTATATTCCCTCATGTCCCTATGCTTGTGGGACTCGTTGCACCACCCCACACAACTTATACCACTTTAAAGAAATGTCTCCTATGTCTCTGTGTGTTTTCTAGGTCAGGCAGTGACAAACTGAATTCAGGGTCCAGAGCCAGGAGTCCCAAACGTTTAAAAGTCAAAGCAGATCTTCTTGCTGCTACCAAAGCTCAGTTAGGAAGTAGAGTCAGAGTTTTGTTGGAGGTGTGTGTGTGTGTGTGTGTGTGTGTGTGTGTGTGTGTGATTACAGTTGACTATACACTAAAAAAAACAAAACAAAAACGAATCGTGGCCTAATTCTGGTAAAGTGATCTTAAAGATGCTCCCAAGGAAAGCTGGACAACACATAATGAAGACAGGAGAAGGAATGGATACATTTGAATAAGTGAATTATTTTATTATAACCAATGACAAAAAACAGCAACAAAATCTATATGACTTGTTGCATGGAAAACTGATTTCCTTTGTAAATCTTCATTCAATTCACAATAGAAGTTGAAAGAAAGAATTACAGAGTTGGGAAGAATACTCAACATCATGTACTAACAGAAGAATGCACACGTCTGTCTTGGAAGAAGTACAATCAGAATGTTCCTTGGAATGGAGATGGCAAGACTCACATTCCTTGGACATGCTGTTAGAAGGGATCCCTTTTTAAAGAAGGATGTCATGATTGGCAAAACATTGCAAAAGAGGAAGATCCCCAGGGAGATGGACAGATGCACCACTGCAACAATGAGCCCACTCGTTGTGTTCATGAGAATGGTGCAGGACGGAGAAGTGTTTTGTTCCACTATGCCAACCTAAGCCAAGCCACCACAAATCAGAACAACCAAATAGACTGCCATTGAGTTGAATTCCCACATGTCGTGACCCTCTAGAAAAGGGTAGAATTGCCCCTGAGGGTTTCTGAGACTGTACATTTTTACAGCAGCACAAAGTCCCCTCTGTTATATAAAGGTAGCAAATCAGAATTGTCCATGGCAAAGATCAGCGAACTGCCTAAACAAAACAAATCAACCATAACAACCAGCTTGCTTCATTTTTATGTATTTATCAACCACCATGGAGGAGTGAGATTTTTGGTCCTGGGAGGCAGTGTGACTTATTACAATGCAACAGAATAGCAACTTCACTAGCAAGCTCAAGGGAGCTCCTCTCCTCAGACATGGTAATGTGACCTTCTCAACTGAATCAAGGGTGCATGTATGATCCTTGATAATCCTATTTCTTTATCTTTATTCCTTATTTGGATTATCCAGGTTTAACTTTTATTACAGAAGTGTAGTAAATAAAACTAGCAAAATCTTTGGAATGGCAAGGTGCCTGGGAGAAAAAAAAAGAAAATTATGCCATAGGAGTGACTTTTCCGCACAACTGATAATCAAGACAGATGTGAATTCTTTCAAGGGCAGGGGCTACCCGGTGAATATTGTTATGATCAAAACCTAGCACAATTCACACAGCTCACCTACACTCAGAGGAATTCAGACCAGCTAGTCAACATATATTTGCTGGGAGAAAGGAAATAACACTCAGCAGCTTCTAATAAGCGTGTGTGTGGTGATCCATCTGTAAATATGGCTTGTGTACAGTATAATCGTTTGGATTTGGAAGGAAAAGAAGGATTATTTACAGGCCTGTTTTGCAGATGGCACATGGCTGGCATGTGGATGCATTTGCATGCTATTCAGGCTACAACTTCATTGGATCCACTTTTTCATACCAATAGATGTTAAGCCATCTGAGTCTCTCATTAAAACAATAGCAATTCAAGCAAAAAAAAAAAAGCATACTGTCACAGCCACTTGATGGTCTTCTTTATTTTGAGAATTATCAATGGCAAAGATCAATGAGCTAAGAGACACGCTCATTTTATTATAAAGGTCTTCCCTTTGCAAGGTCTCTCTATAGTGGAGATTGTTTTCTCTATCCTCAGCATTTCAGTAGTTTGAAATCAATGATGCCTCATATCTCTGCAGAATGAACACAGCTGTAGCTCTCTGAATTGTTGAAAATACAGAAGTCAAGGATGTCCTTTGTAGGGTGTAAATTCTGGCCCAGAAATTATGGTGAGGATATGGGGTAGGAGAGAATCTTCTAAGTGAAAGTAGGAAGTCTCTCAACAGGAAAATTAACTCCCCAACCCCAGATGGTGGAAGGGGCTTTATTTGGGTTGATTGATTCAAGTTTAGTTGTAATAAGATATGAGTCAGTTTTCATTCTACAATCTATTCTTTTTACTAATAACCATCTGCCTATTTCAGAAGTTTTTTTGGCATGGTGCTTTGTGAAGGAGGTATGTTCTGATTAAAGTCAGCACACATGGACTTGTGCTAAGTATGTCAGGGGCTAGATTATGAATAATACTTCAACTCTTACCTCAAGATAAAGCGAACATTTAAAAAAGCACTGCTACCAGAAAATCACAAAACATCCCGTTGTTTGGGTTAAGTTCTGTGTCTATGCATTGGAATTGTTGTTAGGTGTGGTTGAGTCCTTTCTAATTCATAACAACCCCATATGACAGAAGAGAGTGGAATCATAGTGAAATTACTGTGGTAGCATGGCGTCAGGTCTCTCTGCTGAAGAACCCGTGGGTGGCTTCCAATAGGCAGCTTTTCCATTAGAATTCCGTGGGAACCTATACTACCACTTATGGTCAGGCCAATCCTGCATCCTGTTGGCCTCCTGGGTGTTGGAGCCTAATTGTGCTTCCTCAGGTTTTCAATGACTCTGATCTTTAGGAAGTGGAATGCCAGGTCTCTATTTCAGTTCGCTTTGATGGATTCTAGCCGACAGTTTTTGGTTAGCAGTGGAGTGTATAAACCACCTGCCAAGCCAGACATTCCTGGGAATATTAAAAGTATACCAATTTCTAGTCCTGGAGATTTTGATTTAATTTGATCTGATTCAGGAACAGCATATTCACAGTATTATTTTTTTAAAGTTATCCAATTGATTTGACCATTGCAATGTGTCTCAAGCATTTATTACACTTCAAATTACTTAGCTTCGTCCATAGATATTCTGATTCATTAAAGATCTACTGTCATCAAAAGTGAATTCTGACCAATAGTGGGCCTGTAGGACAGACTAGAACTACTTATTTGAATTTCTGAGGCTTTTCATATTTATAGTAGCAGATAACCTTATCTCTTCCAAACAGTGTCTGGTGGGTGTGAACCACTGACCCAATGATTAGGCCATATACCGCAGGTTTGTTTTATAATTAGAGCAAAAGACAAATAGGATAAAATAAAACAAAACAAAAAACAAGGCAAATCAACATCAAGTCTATTCTAACTCATAGTGTCCCTATAGGACAGAGTAGAACTGCCCCCTTGTTTTCTTAGACTATAAATCTTTATCTGAGTATATCTTTCCCCCTTTCTAATAAAAGTTGGGTCCCCACATTTACATGTCACATAAGTTCTCAAATAATACTGAGGTTGTGCAGCTCAGACTTGGAAGTAAGTGCATGTGTCTTCTCAATGCTGTGACTGCAATCCCTGTATTTATTTCAGGCTGGGAAAGCAGGTGGATGGGAAAGTCCATCCTTTGACTAAGTGGTCACAACTGCTTGACAGTTGGGAAAATCAAAGCAGTGTGACAAAATGAACACATGATGACATGATCAAAGAGAGAAAATTGCTGACAGAAAAATGTCTTCTTACAAAGGATGTTCATTTGCAAATTTATTAGCTTGACATGTTCTCTAGGGAGAGAAGGGATGATTTAGAGGACACCTGGTAAGCAAGGCTGTGTTCGACAAAGCCTATTTTGAAAGAAAGTTTCCATCTTTGAAGGGAGTGCAGATCCCTTTCCTCTGGAAATTTCTCCCCAGGCAACAGAATGAATGATTCACCTTTCCAAATCCTTGAGTATCAGAATAGCTAGAGCAACATAGCATAATTTTCAAAAATAGAGCCCTATTAAACTTTCACAGCCCATGGAAGATGCCAGTGAGGAAATGTGCAAAATTGATCACTACATCTTTATTACTTGAAGAGGAATGGAAGGGCGCTGAAGGTTGATTTAAGTGTTAAGATGTAAGAATCGTCTATTTCTTGAAAACTGTAAATCCTAAATGTTCATGAACAGCACTTCTAGGGGGTGCCAGGACTCAGTCACCTTGAAATTAGGAAAATGAGAAATTTGCCTTGCTGATTTCTTCCTGCGAGTGGAGAGTTCAGAGCTGAGGCGTTGCAGATATTCAGATGGGATAACATCAGTGGCAGGGAAGGACTTAAGCAGTGCCATTTTATTGCCTCTTTTGTATCATAAATACATTTTATGAGAGAAAGGCAGAAGGGTCTTTTCCAGGGCACATTTTTTTTTCCTTATCATGCCTCACCACTCACAGATTGACTGGCAAGAGATGTTTTAAAAATACCTATAAAAAACAAAAATAAAAGGAAATTTTGGTCTAGAAACATCTATATATGATAAACTTAGTTATATGTACATGAAAATAAAAGCAGCAATGTATGAAGTTGCCCTTGTGTTGAAATGGAATGGATAAAACCAAGGAGTTTTTTATAGACTTTTGTTTCTCCATTTAGATTTGGACAGGTAGGACACTCACAGTCTTTCTGGACCAGAAGCATATTAATTCAATCATATTAATTCAATGCCGTTTAAGGCAGGAGTCTTATTATTTTTTAATCATTTAACTGGGGGCTCATACAACTCTTATTACAATCCATATATAAGTCCATTGTGTGTCAAGCACATGCCCTCATCATCCAATGCCCTCATCATTTTAAAAACATTTGCTTTCTATTTAAGCCATTGGCATCAGCTCCTCATTCCCCTCTCCCTCACCACTACCCCTCCCTCATGAACCCTTGATAATTTATAAAGTATTCTTTTGTCATATCTTACACTGTCCAATGTACCCCTTTACCCATTTCCACATTGTTCATACTCCAGGGAAGAGGTTATATGTAGATCTTTATAATCAGTTCCCCTTTTCTACCCCACCTTCCCGCCATCCTCCCGGTATCGCCACTCTCATCACTGGTCCTAAAGGGATCATCTGTCTTGCATTCCCTATGTTTTCGGTTCCTATCTGTACCAGTGTACATCCTCTGGCCTAGCTGGATTTGTAAGGTAGAAACATGATCTGGGAACATGATCGCAGGGAGGAGGAAACATTGAAGAATTAGAAGAAAGTTCTATGCTTTATCATTACTACACTGCACCCTAACTGATTCATCTCCTCCCTGCAATCCCTCTGTAAGGGGAATTACCTATAGATGGGCTTTGGGTCCACAACCAACCTGTATTCCCCCTCATTTACAATAATATAATTTTTAGTTCTCTGATGGCCGATAGCTGATCCCTTTGATACCTCATGGTCACATAGGCTGGTGTGCTTCTTCCATGTGGGCTTTGTTGCTTCTCAGCTAGATGGCTGCTTGTTTACCTTCATGCCTTTAAGATCCCAGAAGCTTTATCTTTTGATTGTTGGACACCATCAGCTTTCTTCACCACATTTGTTTATGCACACATTTGTCTTCAGTGGTAGTGTTGGGAAGATGAGCATCATGGAATGCAAATTTAATAGAGCAAAGTGTTCTTGCATTGAGGAAGTACTTGAGTGGAGGCCCAATGTCCATCTGCTGCCTTAATATTGAATCTATAGTAACTACTGACACAACGTATGTATGTATTTATACATTATGATGAGTGCTGTATGAGTCCCCAATAAAATGAATTAAAAAATATTGAATCTATAAATATGTGTACATAGATCTATTTCCTCCTCATCATATATAAATATATTTACCTATGTTCATGCCTCTATAAATGCCCTTTAAGGCAAGAGTATTATTAAACAAGACTGGAAAGAAATGGAAATCCTATTATGCGATTAAATAGGCATGATGGCATAAATTATGTCATCTACAATGCTTAAAAGCCATTTTAGGATGTACTTAAAACAGAAAGAGAATTATATAAATTATTAAAGAAGACAAAACCCAACTAAGCGCATTGCAATCACATCAATTCCAACTCGTTGTGATCCTACTCATTGGATCTGTACAGGAGCAGATACCCTTATTTTTCTCTCTTAAAAAAGGGTGGTAGGATTGAACCACTGGCCTCAAGGTTAACAACTCAACACTTTTATAAGTGTTGGATCATATGTACTTTTGGATTTTATCCCTATCAAATCTTCATTAATAGCTAGCTTGTGAAAGTAAAGTTCTATTTTTAAATAAGGATTTAAAACACTTTTAAACTCTTTCTTGGTGTTGGAATCACCTTTATACTGAGTTAGAAAACTTTTCAAAGCTAGTCCCTATGAGAGTTGACCCTTCCACATAGGTCTATCTTTTGGGCCTTTGAGGACAAAAATTCTCTGATGTATTTTCTCCCAGAATCTGTTGCTCTTGTCCAATAGGTAGTCTTCTCTTTTTCTTTGACACCGTTCTCTTTTTTCTGTATTGACATTCTCATCCAGTAATTCCACATAGTTTTAATAATCACTTTGTGTCAATGATAGCCTAGCTTTACATATCTCTGACCCGGATCACTTATCTACAGTCACACCAAGGCTACAAGGTTCTTGCCTGGCTTTACTTGTCTTATGAATTCAAGCAAGTGCAGTATTCTTATTCCCAATGTACTCTGATAATTTCTATCATTCCTCTCCCCTGCCTTCCTGGGCTTTGTTGGCTATGTTATCATTTTGGCACTGCATGGACGTGATTCCCACAGTTGTTTAGACTTACTGTATACTTCAGTTGATCCAATCTCATGCCCCAAACCTTCCAAACGCATCACCATTGAGTTAGTTCCAACACACAGGAACCCTGTAAGACAGGGCAGAACTGTGGTTTTCCAACACTGTAACTCTTTATGAGATTAGAAAGTCTCATCTTTCTCCTGTGAAGAGGCTGTGACATGGTTTCGAACTACTGACTCGGGGGTTAGCAATCTACCTATAACCTCTACCTCCACTAGGGCTCCTTATAATCTCATTACCAGTCTTTTTATCCCAGATTCTTTATTCTGTAGGTTCTTTATCCATTATTCTCCTAATTGGTTCTATTTCACTGTCAAGGAAGCCTCTTAAGAAAGGTTTATGGCTAGCCTACTACTTGTATTATATCAGCGGGTTGTTTTTTCTTAGTAAACATCCTCTACATAGCATCTCCTTAACTTCTGACATTTAATGTTCCAGCTGCATCCTGACATTCCTGCCTGCCTCCCCAAGGTGATTTCTCCCTCACCCTTTTTGTTCACATGCTACATAAGGGACTTAATCTTTTGGACTTAAAACACTTGGATTTGTCTTAGAGTTAAGTGTATTGTGTCAAAGTATTCTGAATTATTCTATGATTCCTTTTATCTGAACACTCAGTTGTTTTCTTTCTTTTTTTCTGGGAAGATTTCTTTTCTTGTAATCTTTGGATGGATCTTCTATTTCGTTTGTTAGAGCCTTGTTATTCTAATGCCCCTGTCCTGGTCAGGGGTGTCCTTCCCCGGAGGTTTTGGATCACCTTTTCAATTTCATGAGTTGCCTTGGAGTTTTATTTCCAAAAGAATATCATCACCGTTAGCCCCTGTCTATATTTCAGTAGAAACAAAAGCAAACCAAATAAACCATTGGCTGATGAGTGAATTTTACTTATGGCTACCCCACATGTATCAGAGTAGAACTATGCTCCAAAGAGTTTTCAATGGCTTAGTGATTTGCCTCTCTTTTGAGAAACCTCTGCGTAGACTGGATCGTGGCCACTATTTGGTTAGCAGGTGAGAGTATTAACTGTTTGTACCAAGTAGATATTCATTCTGCTCTCTTCCCATAGATTTCTGCTTACAGTGGAGGAGAGCACTCTCCGACATTTTCTTTTAGTGAAGTCAAACCAACACCAAAGTACTTGCAGGAAGCTGCATCTACATTTTTTTCTTAACTCTATGCTATCAGGCATAGTGGTTACATATTGGTATGCTGACCATAAGGGCAGCAGTTCAACACCACTAGCTGCTTCACAGAGTGATGGGGCTTTTTACTCTCATGAGTCTCAAAAACTCACATGGGTAGTTCTGCACTGCTTACAGGGTCACTCTAAATTGACATCAACCTGATGACAGTGAGTGAGAGATGCTTTCAAAAATAATTTTCCTTTTCCTTAGAATATTCTTTCTCTCTCTTTTCACATTCCATTTAGCCGTTCTCTTTTATGGCCAAAGAACTTTTACTTACCTCTAAGAACATGTGTCCAACTAGCAAGGAAGCACATAAATTCACAAGGAGGAAGCACACCAGCCTGTGTGATCATGAGGTGTAGATGGAATCAGGCACCAGGTATCAAAAGATCTAAAGCAAACAGCTCTATCAGTGTGAAAGAGAGGGGTTGGAGTGGAGACACAAAGTCCATCTGTAGATAATTGGATATCCCCTGTGGCAGTCATGTGCTTATGTTAATTTTATGATTGAAATATAGGGATGGAGTCTGGCCTGTTAATCTGGAGATAGCCATTGAGTAACTGATGAGGCCTCTGTGTGGGCATGGCTTTCTCTTGAGACTTATGGGAAATCTCGCGATATTTCCTTCGTGAAGATGAGAAGCTATCTTCCCCAGTTGTTGGGAGTTAGTTTCAGAGATGATTAACCACAGGCAACACAGAATGTCAGCATCTGGGAAGCTGGAGTAGCCAGTGGAGAGAGCACATGGCTTTGCCCTGATGGAGTCGGACCTCTGAGGCTGGGGCAGCCACTTGGAGGCCTCTGCCAGTGATGAGTTGCTTCTGCCATCACGGGATGCTGTTGATGGACCCTGAGCCCTGGAAGTGAGGAGCCATGGGGAGACCCCTCTCGGTGCCAGGACTCTGTACCCATTGACCTGTGACTTCATGAGTCAGAAGGAGACTTTATGGATTGATTTCGGGCATATGGGTTAATATCGGACTTGTGACTTTGAGCTGTACTGAACTGGGATGTTTTCTCAATGTCCTGTTTCTCTTGAATATAAACCCATTCCTTATATCCATATATGTGTCCTTGAATTTGTTCCTCTAGTCTACCTGGACTAACACATCCCCCCACAGAAGTGGCATAAGAAAGGGATGATTCAACAAAGGTGTAGTTTAGCACTGACAATTCATACATCATTCCTCTCATTTCTGAATACTTCCTTCCCTCTCCCCCACCCATTTCTAACTTAAAAATCTGTCTAGATCAGAGAATGCACATTGATAGAGATAAATATTCTCAACATATGGAATTCAGGAAAGATAACCCCCTCAGGAACAGTAGTAGGAGTAGCAGTATCATGAGGGTCAGGGGATGGTCAGGGAGGGAAAACTGTGAGAAAAGGGAAACCTATAACAAGATTGGATATATACCCTCCCACCCACCCAATGGGATGAATAAACAGAAATGTGGGTGAAGGCAGAAAGTGGACAATGTAAGATATGAAATAACACTAACGATTTATAATTGATCAAGGATACATGAGGGTGTGGGAGGAGGGGGAAAAAAGAGGAGCTTATACCAAAGGTTCAAGTAGAAAATGTTTTGGAAATGATGATGGCAACATATGTACACATATGCTTGATACAATTAATGTATGGAATGTTATACGAGCTGTAAGAGTCTGTGGTAGTTATTTAATCTGGTGTCAATTTGATTCTTGAGAGGATTTAGAATTAAGGGATGGAGTCTAGTCTGTCAATTGGGTAATAGCCTATTAGGCCTCTGTGTAGAATGACCTTCTCCTGGGTATTCTGAGAATGTCTGGATTTCTTCCTTGAAGATGGGAGACACTCTCTGTCGCCTTACTCCCTGTGAGACATGTGTGGTTGACATGCATCTGACAAGACACATGGAATTATGCTGGACTTCTCACCCACTGGCCTGTGATCTTTCTGCCTTTGGCATCCTTGCATGTGTTTTGAGTCAGAGAGGACTTTATTGATTGGTATCAGACCTAGGGGCTAATATAAGACTATCGACTTGATCTGGGCTGGTCTGGGATGTTTTCTCCATATTAAATTGCTTTTGTATATAAAGCTCTTTCTTATACACATATGAGTGTCTCTATTAACTTGTCTCACCAGTCAACCCAGACTAACACAGATTCCCCCCCCCCCCATAAAATGATTAAAAACCAAAACAACCAAACAAAAAAAGAATAGAGCTCAAATACAATCACATTTTTAGGAAATATAAGCACATCTCCCTATGGAAATTACATATATGGATTTGACACATTGCTATAATTATTTGTTTATAGATTCTTTTTCCTACTAAACTCTAATCTCTTTCTCCATACTGAAAATGTATTTCATAATTGCTTTGTGAAGCAAGTTACAAATTTGCTTATCTAGTAGAATAAAATATGAGGACTCAAGTATCAAACATACACTTAAAAAATCACCTGATGCAACAAATATACAAAATGTGCTTGACATACAATGGATATATGTATGGATTGTGATGAGTTGAATAAACCCCCAATAAAATGATTAAAAAATTTGAGAACACTTTATAAAGAAATTTCTACAAAATGTTTTGCTGAGGATTCTATTTAGATGAATTTAAATCCATATATCAATTTGGGGATAGTTGATATTTTTCTATATAGTCTTGCAGTCCACAAACATGGTATGATTTTCTGTCTGATGACCCATTTTTCAGTTTCTCAGTATTTTGCTGTCTTAATCATAAACCATACACATACTGAGAAAACAAGGTTCTGTTTGTTAAAGCAATAAATAAATAAATGACCTATGCACATAAAAACCAATCACCTGACATAGTAGCGGATCAGTTTACTGGACCTAATTCCTCACTCATCCTCATCTTTACTTCAGAATCATCTGATCTACATACCTGTGGGGTTCCCCTGTGTGGGGTAGAATAGGATCTCCAAAAATTAAGGGACCCATATCTAGAAGACATATTTCCATCGTCATTTTCATTCCTTTAAGGTGATTGTTTCTCAAGAAGTATTTCCATGGCACCTGAAATAAGAACACAGTATATCAGTATCTTAAAGACACACATATGTGATTAGCTTGGCCAGCCACACTGCCGGCTTACTGAGAAAATGTCTCTCAGTGGAAGAGTCATTCAAGCTATTTTCCCATGGGTGAGTCTGTACTTCCATTCATTTCTCCTCTGTTGAACAGCATAATTAAATATTTCTCCTACTTCCTTGTTTTCTTCTTTCTGAAATTTCTCATTGGAGTCTTTATTAAGTAGTTATAGCTAAAAAGAAGATATGGAAAAAAAATCTTGAAATTATTTCTCCTAGTGGCTTTTGACTGGCTCTAAGAGAAGAATGTAAAGGAAGCATTCAGTTAAATAGATAGTCTCAGTAAGTGGAGTGGAATGTTGCTTAGCTTAGAGTAAAAAGCTTAGGTTTTTTTTTTTTAAAAAAGCAAAACAAGCACTTCTATCACTTTGCAGTGTGCAATCATGTCACTGCAAAGGATGTCTCCTGTCTTAGTTTATCAAAATGGGTAATTGTAATAAATATTTTTTCTTTCAATTTAGAAGTTCTTGGTTCTGATGACACCATTTAGTCTTGTCTTCCAAATGGCAAAAGTGAGTTTCGCAGAAAGACATCTCACCTGGATTGACACTGAGATTAGAAGAAATCTAACCTTTTCCTAAAAGTGATCACAGAATATTAGTGAAGGATTGTTTGGCTTGTCCCTTTTTCTTAATAGAACTAAGTTAATAACACATTAAAAATGTAGTAAATAGGGCTTAGCCCTGGCTTAGCCTGGCATAGTGGTCAAATGCGGGACTATGGCCCACAGGCTTGGCAGTTCAAATCCAGTAGGGGCTCTCCAGGAGCAAGGCTGGGTAGCTCCCACGACCACCAGAGGGCAGTGATGCCAAAAAAAATTAATAGGAATTAAATTACATTGCCATATAAAATGAATTAGAACTGTATATGTGATCTTCATTAATTCATATTGTTAAGTTAGACTAGACCTTGAGTTATAAATTTTGTTTACTGTGTAGAAAAGGCCAATGATTAATTATAAACTTGATTCAAATTCTCAGATTTTTTGCCTAGCTTACTATCAAAGTGGAAAATATTTTCATTAAGACAGTTGCTATAATATCTAAAACAATGTTTTCCTCTGTTATACAAAGCAACATTGAGCTTCTTACTGTTTTCTGGTAGTGTCATATGACTTAAGTGATCCACCCAACACATTATAAGTCAAGAATACTTCTTTTTAAACATCACTACTTGGGTTACCTTTATGGCAAAATGAAGCAAGACCAAACATAATTCTGTTTCTTTGTTATACTTTCTCTTTGGAATATTGGGCTGCTTGATAGGCAGTCCACTACTTATGTACATATCAGGATCCAGTAAGACTCAACAGTAATTCTGATTTCTCTTAGACAGCCTCACACTAGTCTTGAAAAAGTATTTGCTTCCGTAGTTTTTGCTGGCTAATAACTCTAAAGAAGACCAAATAACTAAAAACACAACTAGATGAATAGGTAACATCATAATAAATTTAATGAGTAATTGAACCACTCAAACTATTTTTTGGGGGATAAAAAAAGAATACTGGTATCTGACTACAGAATCAATTTGGGACTGAAGAAATCTGTTAGACCTTCAAAACATAGTTTCCTCTGTCTTTAACATAATGCTTCCATATGGATGTCATATTACTCATGCCAAATGTGTCATTTGCTGCTTTAATCTGATTTATATATCTATGGAAGCTGGGCAAGTTCCCACTGCAGCCCGAATAATGAAAATTTAGAAAATATAACCAATAGCATCATGCTGTTGGGTTATATAAGCAAGGGTAAAAAGAGACATTGAAACAAATAAGATTTTTTATTATCACATTAAATATGTATGCTGTAATATAAAAATACCTCACGTTTTGCAGCAAACATGCACAAGGCCCTGAAGATGTCTCTTTATATGGTAGAAAACCTCATAAACTGTTCATCTGACCAAAGAATATCCATCTTCCCGATGTAGTCCAGGGAGAGAACCGAGTGTCAGGCTGTGTATAATGCAAACCGTTCTTTCCTCAAGGCTTTGCTCTTTGGAATAGTTCACCTTAATAGCTACCCTCATTTATGTAGTCACGATACTTACTTTGATGGATCATCATGACACTGAGTGACACCCTGAGTAGGGCGAGGGCTTTCTGGCAGGGAGTTTAACAACTATGGACACTTCCTTTCTGTCACAGACTTGGTATTGGATTCAGGCTTCATCTATATGCAGCCTAATCTACATGCTGAGATGAATTTTTCCATTGAAACTGGAAATATGGTCCATTGCAATACATTAAAACAAAATACTCTTAAAAGATCCAGAGATGTAGCTTTCTTTGGGTCTTTAAATGAAGTATTGGTTTATGTAGGATGTCAAGCGCTGTTCTTATTTCCTTACAACTATCTATATGTAAGGATGTTTTATAGCAATTCTATTTATAGGTTAGGTAAAATTTGATTCAACAAATGGTTAGATAATTCCACTTCTAATAAAGTTTAAATGAAACATTTTAGTAACAGATCATAGAAATAGGTAAAACCAGATGTTTTTGTTAGTTTCACAGAGTTGGTTCTAGTTCAAAGAGACCTCTTGGTCCACAGAATGAACCACTTCCCCATCCCGCTCCATCCTATGATTGCTCTGTTGGAAAAGATTTTTGCAGACATTATACCAACCCAACTCATTAAGGGTCTTCTTCTTTTTGGCTACTTCTCTACTTTACCAAGCATGATGTCCTTTTCCAGGGACTGATCTTTCCTAATAACACATCCAAATAAATTAAGGAGAAGTCTCACCATATGTGCTTAAATAAGTGTCAAAAATTGATTTATGTTCCAATGTTACCTTGTACTGCTCATTATAAAATCACAATCACTTGAAACAGGATAATATCTATCTGTCTAATTTTTCCTAAATTGTGGTATGGAGGTGAAAAAAAAGACTATTGCTTTTTCTTGAGAACAGGCGAGGTGTCAAATCTTGTGATGAAATCAATCCTATCATCATTCATAGAAAAGGTAAATCAGGAGTATAAAGCTGAGAAAAATACTGGACTATATCTTTAAGGAAAAATAAAGGAGAAATAGACAAATCTACTTTTCTCTTTTTAATTAAAAATGTGGAAAAAGAATTACAAAAATGTCTGTCTCCTTTTCCCAGATCTTGGCTAAATTTGAACTTTTTTTCTGCTACAGTAACATTGTCCATAAGAAAACATAGAAAACTAATGTTCTTCAAATGTTCATCCTTCTTCAAAGCATAGGAAAAATTGATTACCAACTTCACATGGAGAGGAAAGAAGTCCAGAATTAACAGAGAATTTCTCAAGAATAAGAACAGAGTGGAAGGACTTGCTTTGTCTGACTTTAACACTTATTATACAGCCACAGTTGTCAAAACCATGTGGTACTGGAATAATGACAGATATTCAAGCCAATGGAAATGAGCTGAAAACCCTAAGATAAAAACACCTGTATACAGACAACAGATTTTTGATAGGGCCCCAAAAATATCAAATGAAAAGTGATGCTGGAAAAAATGGACATCTACCTGCATAAAAATGAAGCAAGACTCTTACCTGACTCCACGCACAAGGATAAACTCAAGATGGATCACAAACCTTGAGGAAAGTCCCCTAACTGTTAGGGCCCTTAATGAGGGAATTGGGACAAACCTGGGAACCTTGGTGCAAGGAATACATAGGCTATCAGAAATAGGGAAGGACATAAATGCAGAAGAGTCACAAATTACAAGTGGAGTATATGGAAGATAAATCATCTGTGAATATTGAAAGAATTCACCACGAGAACCCACAGACTGGGAAAACATCTTTAGCAATGAGACATGAACAAAGGCCTTATTACTAAAATCTACAGTACTTTGCAAGCTTACAATAAGAAAAAAAAAACTAACTGGCCACTAAGGAGGTGGGCAACGGACCTGAACAGAAGTTTCACAGGGGTAGAAATTTGAATGGCCAATAAACATATGAGAAAATGTTCCTGATCATTAGCTATAGAGAAATGGAAATAAGAACAACTATGCGATACCACCCAACACCCTCAAAGACATCCCAATTCAAAAAAATCATAAAGCAAGTGTTGGAGGGGCTGTGGTGAAATAAGAACTCATGTCCCCTGCTGGTGGACCTGTAAGTAAGTACAATCATTATGGAAATCGATTTGGCGATACCTAAAACAGATGGAAATTGAGCTACCATATGACTCAGCAATCCCCCTAATGGACATATACTCAGAAGAGGCAATAAACAAACCATGAACAGACATCTGTGCTTCAATGTTTATCGCAGCACAGTTCTCAATTGCAAGGAGTTGGAAGCAACTCAAATTTCCATCAACAGACAAATAGATCAAAAACAGAGCAGCAAGGGGAGCAAAGTGATGAAATCTTGGGGAATCCCCAAAATAGAGTTGGGAGACAGAGTGTGGCACCCCATGAGAGTCGCCTGGAAAACTCTCATAAAGCCCAACAGACGGACGTTGAACTATTTAAAGGCTTTTCCATTTTTGTCAGCGGCTTTCTTTTTGTTGTTGTTATTTTGATTTTTATTTTTGTTGTTACTGTTTGGTTGCATTTTACTTCCTTTGTTATTTTGCTTGGGTTTGCATGTTTTGTTTTGTGTGCATGTGTGTGTGCTTATTATTGTCTCTGCATGTCTATCTAGATAAGATCGGTGGGCTAAACAATTCTGAGATGAAAAGAATAGGACCAATGGTTCAGAATGCCTCAGTAAGAGGTTCACAATACTAAAATAAAATAATTCTGAAATAAAATAAGGATTTCTTGAATACAAGCACCGCTGTACCCCCACAGTCATCTGATAACCCAGACTGTTACTTTTCAACTGTGGCGGTCATGTACTTGATGTCAATTTTATGATTGGGAGTAGAGGGTTGGAGTCTAGCCTGCCAATCTGGAGATAGCCAATGAGGCCTCTGTGTGGACATGGCTTTCTCCTGAGAATTCTGGGAAGTTATGGTATTTCCCAACTGGAGAAGAGAGATTTGACTCAGTTCCTTGGAGGCGGTCTACTGACAAGACAAGATGAGTAGCATAGACCTGATTCCTAGGAACTAGAAGAGCTGGAGGAGAAGCCACATGGGCTTATCCTGATGAAACCAGACTTCTGAAGCCAGAAAAGCCACATTGAAACCCCTGCCAGTGCTGAGATGCTTCTACTGCCAATGCATACTGCTGATGGACCTTGAGCCCTGGAAATGAGGAGCCATGCGCCAGGATGCTTCTACTGCTGCTGGATACACAAGACTCTGCACCCACTGGCTTGTGATTGTCCTGGTGTCATTGCACATGCTTCATGAGTCAGAAGGAGACTTTATAGACTAGTATTGGACATATGGGATATCGGACTTATGACCTTGGATTGGACTGGGTTGGGATGCTTTCTCAATGTTCCATTCCTCTTGTATATAAACCTTTCTCTTTTATCTATATATGTGTTTATGAATTTGTTTCTCTAGTCTACCTGGACTAAACACATCAACTCATGGACAGGCGGCTTGCATGTACCCTGGGGCCGCATTGGACAAGAAGACCACTCCTCCAGGGAGCATTCATGGAAGGGAAGGGAACTTGAAAACTTACCACTTGTTTATTTTTGGACCAAGGTGGACTGTAGAAATTGAAAATGAAGAAATAAAAACTTGTGTTAAGCGGGGAGTACTATTCAGGGACCTTCAAAGGATTTTTGAAAAATGGAAGTAGAAGATAGTGAAAATTTCCCATTTTTGAAACTCTCACCCCCTGCATGTCATTTTCTACAACTTTCTCTGTCAACATTATATCTTTAAGATTTACTCCTCTTGATATACTTTGCTTTCAATTTTACAGAAAGGATATTTTAAAAGCGCCATTTGCTTGGAAACAAAAGTACCAAAACTGTGACAGAAATTTTTTCGTTATCTAGGTTGTAAAATAATTACTCAGTTCAGGTAATTCATTTTTGGGAAATAGTCAAGTGGTTGGAAGAAGCAGATAATAAACTGCAGCATATCTTGGTATCCTGTACATGGAACAAATCTGGGACCCTTCATGCCTGTCCCCATTGTTCTCTTTGTCTTACAACTTATTGGGGCTTCAGAACTGTAAAACCTGGCAATGCCGGTTCTGCTTTGCTCTCTCCTTGGATTGACTGGTAGAGAGTTGCTTTCACTGCTTCACCACTTCCAGGGCTGATTCTTATTTTGCTGTTCTGCTATGTGGAGCCCTGGTGGTTACCTTGGACCAACTATGAGCTTAGCAGTTCAAAACCATGAGCTGCTTCTGGGGACAAACCTGAGGCTTTCTGCTCCCATAAAGCGTTAGTCTCAGAAACCCACAGAGACAGTTCTATTCTGGCCTACAGGGGTCACTCTGAGCTGGCACCGACTTAGTGGCTGTGACTTTGGCCAGGAGTTTTTTGTTTTCCTTTTCTGTGCCCTAATTTGGAGCCCGGGGAATGCTCAGCCAATCCTGAGACTTCTTTGCCTGTCTCTACTAGCTCCATTTCTTCCTCTTGAATTCTTTCTTAGCGTGTCTAGTGCCACTGGCAGAGTCAGCCGTGGTTACTGGTAAGGTTACTTGGATAAAGGTAGCTTAATATTTCTCTCTGAGCAGTTTTTTTAATGGAAGTCAAGCCTTTTGGGTTTTTTGGTTTTTTTTTGGTGCATGTCAAATAAGTGAAAGAAAAAAGCAAATATTCTCAATTACCGGTGTTAAAGTACCTATCACAGTGCTTGGCACACAGTGAGCTGTCGGCAAATAGTAATTATAATTATGGGCATTTAAATATAATTAAGCGGGCTTGGTGGTGTGAAGTCGGTCCCTACGCAGAACGAGTTTGTGCACAACAGAGCAACACTGCTGCTTCCTGCACCAACCTTAAGACTGTTCATAAGTTTAGACCATCGATGCAGCCATTGAGCCAATCCATCCAATTAAATTGATAGGGTTTACTTAGAAATTTTAAAACATGACAACAAAGACCACCTTAGAAGATGCACACCAGCCTGTGCAATCAGGAGATGTGGAAAGACCCAGCTATCAGGCATCAAAGAACAAAAATCATATTATTGTGTGCCCGCCCTCCCGACAAGATCGTGGAAGACAGAAGGGAGCAGACGCAGACAGAGAAGAAGTCTGATGGCACCCAGCTACCAAATGATAAAGCACCTGGGATCGCGAAGGCTTGAGGGTGAATGGATGGACATCTAGCCCAGAAGCAGCAAAGCCCACACGGAAGAACAACACTAGCATGTGTGATCACAGGAGGCTGAAGGGAGCAGTTAGCAAACATCAAAGAACAAGAACCACATCACTATGAATGAGGGTAGAGTGGAGTGGGGAGCCAAGGCCCACAGGGGAGTCGTGGGGAGGAGACAGGCTAGTGGGGCGCAATGAGTTGGCAATGAAGCATACAACTTTCCTCTAGTTCCTGAAGGCTTCCTCCCCCCAACTGTCAAGGTCCCAGTTCTACATTACTGTGGAGATGAGGAATGGAACCGGGGAATCCAGGACAGAGGAACCTCTTGGGACCAGTAGTAGGAGTGAAGCTACTGGCTGGGTGGAGGAAAAGTGGGGTAGGGAGGGGGAGCCAACTTTAGGGATCTACATATAAACCCCTACTGGGGGGACAGACACTGGGGGAGAGGGTGAGGGGAGACATCGGGCAGCGTAAGTTATGACAAAACATTAATTTGTAGAGTATTGAGAGCTGGTGGGGGAGTGGGGAGCAAGGATGGAGCGGAAGGGAGGGGAGGCTGATGTCAGAGGCTCGGATGGAAAGGTGGAGGTTCAGAGAACAAAGACGGCTGCAGGCATGTGAAGAAGTGTGACATAAGATATGCATTTATGTATTAGGAGAATCGATGTATGAGCCCCCAATAAAATGATTAAAAAATTTTTTTAATGTTTCCCATTCAGATTTAGGCTAGCAAAGGCCAGGAAACTTCTTTTGCTTTGACTCATAAACAGTAGGGAATTACTTTCGAATTCTTTGCTCTTTTCTCCTTGTTGGAGACCAGCAGGCGGCTGAGATGAATTCCCCTCCTGGATTAAGGGGTAAAAGGTCAGGGGACAAGGCAAGTGACAGGCCGGGCCCGGGGCAGGGGAGGTAGCTGGCTTTGTCCTTGTAATCACATAGTAGGTTCCAGGGAGAAAGAAACAAAGATTGTTGGGGAAGAAAGAAAATGTGGTGTCTCCAAATGTGTAAATAACAATATATTTGATTCATATTTGGTGCCTTATTCTTTAAGGAACAAATATCTTCTGGGACCAGGTATAAGAAATTGAATTTATTTCCATAACTATAACTAAATTCTGTTATAATTGCACATTTTCTGAGTGACCTTTAAGCATTGATAATGTTTGAAGTTGGCTTTCCCAGTGGATGAGTTGCAATTATAAGGTGATAGTTATAATAGCTCAGGTCACAAGTGGAATAATTGAATATCATTAACAATGACATTTGATTATGTTTCTTCATTTTTTTCCCAATGATAGGCCAGGTTCCTCATGAAATCAGAGACTATGGGGATTCATTATTGCTGGTCTTGATAGTATTGCAATTTTATAACCATCTAGTAAATTAGCATTTAATACTGAGCGATTTCCTCTTAAACTCAGAGAGTTGCCTTGTTTTAAAAAAGACCCTTTGCAAGAAGCAGCAAGGAAAGCTAGCCGTTCAGGAAAAGCAGAAGATGAAGTCTTAGCCAAGCAGATGAGTTATTGGATCTCTGCAATCATCTGAGTTGTTAGAATATCATTCTGTGCTAAAAATATCAAAGGGATTACATGTCAAAAATCACTGAAACTCAGTCTCTTGAATTCGCTGATGGCTTATCTGTCTTCCCTCTCCCGCTCCCCCCTCTTCCAGGTACTCTCCACATGCTCTATTTTTCTTATTTGTCTTCTTTTCCAGCCCACTTTTTGGCTAAGAGAAGTTATAAAGTTATATATAGAATCAGAATTCTCTGGGAAAGGCACATTTGCATGAATGTCAAAGAAAAATATTGACCATGTTTTTCTCACTTGATTCACTTACTACTCTATTAGTTTAGGCATGGATTTGGTTTAGGCCTTCACAGTCTGTTGTATTTATACTGAGCTAATACATTGAGCGAGTCGGTTTGTTGGGTGTCATATTTCTCTCCAGTCTGGGTTTATTTATTTGGGGGTGGGAATATATTTAATATTTTAAATTAAATGTACTTGTGAATATGGATTAGGGTCAAATGGCTAAACTATATATGCAATAAATAGCTTCTTTCAATATCACACCTGCAAGATCTTTTCATAAAGAATATTTTTGGGAAAAAAAGAATATTTTAGAGTTCATCCTTGATGAAATATATAAAATGTCTGACTTTAGAGATAATTGCAGAGTATTTTGTACTACTATTAAGTCTCTAATACTTAAATGTATAACAATGAATTTTTCAATCTTTCACTACATACTTATAATTCATTTTCCTGTATGACAAAATAAAAGACTCAGTGTCATCAAATATGTGGATGAATATATAATGTGACATTTTACATTTTATTTACTGACATTTAGTTCTCTGAAAAGTGTCTAAGCCTACTTAATTTTCTATTAAATGAAAAATGGGCTGTTTCCCAAATAGCTACAAGTTTGCATTGGACTGATATGACTTCATGCTTATTTTACCAAGAGCAAGATATTAAGAAGATTCATAATGCATATGGAAATGTCAACTAAGGTATTCTGGTGTTTCAAAGAAGGTTTAGTACAAAAATCATTATCTAAGGGTTGCTTTTTGTTCAGGATTACACCGGTAATATCACCAGAAAAACTTAGACAAAAGATCAACAAACTTGGTGATAACTCTTTATGGTTATTTAGAGCAATTATGAACCTTGATTGATTGCATATTTTTCTAATTATCTCATATTTTATTTTTGTGGTAGAGTCACTATTGCGAATCTGATTATTATATTCAAACCAATTTAAAAAAACTTAAAGAGAGCATAGTACTATCCATGTTTAAAGCAATAAAAAGCCAAATTTCCAAACACGTCATGTTTTTTAATGATAAGTGGCTAATATAACATAGAGGTAAGGCTGACTTTGAAGTAAGAACATACGAAGTGAGGTGAGTGACTAACTGTTCTCCTGGTGAGTACTTCTACAGCAGCATCCATATCTTCTCTGGTGGGCATTTGCAAGGTTGCAACAAGGCTAGGAGTGCAGGACAAGAATATGGACTATAACCATGCACCTCGGTTGTGGAAACACTGCCCTCTCCGTCTGGTCTTCTCAGTCACTTTTCAGATATTACATATTCCAGTAGATATGTATGACATGATGTGGAAACATTAACATGTGTGTAGATTTTTAAAATTTTGTCTTTTTAAACTCCAATTATTAGCAACTTTAAAAACCCCAAAGTCACCTTGCCTTGTCGGTGTTCACTCGTTGTGACCCCCTGTGGATCTCCAACGGAACAATTTACAGGAGCAGAAAGCCCAGTCTTCCTCCACAGTGCTGCTGGTGGTTCTGAACTGCCAACCACATGGATTCCAACCTGACGTGTAACCACTATACCACCAGAACAGACAACTGAAGTAGGAGAAGAAAAGATTGGTAAACAGAAGAAGTGATATATAATCCAATTATGTGTTATAAGTACGATGTTTCAGGTATCTAGATTGTTTTTGGAAATATAAATCCGTCGGGGAAATATAAATATGTCTTTTTTATGATGACAAGGAAATAGAGTTATCTGAAACAAGAATACTTGGAACATGCTGTGACAATGGCTATCTATCATCTATCTCTATCCATCCACCCATCTATCCAGCATTTTTCATTTTCCTATATTTGTTGATGAACTATTTGAATGCAGGTTGCATTACACCCTAAATACTTCCGCTTTTATCTTTTATATGCATAATATGCATAATGACCTTATCTCACCAAAGGCAAACAAGAGTAGTTTCTGCCACATCATGATAAAAAATGAAAGTTTGAAGTTGCCAAAGATTTCATTTTACTTGGATCCACAATGAACACTCATGAAAGCAGCAGCCAAGAAATCAGACGAGGTATTGGGAAATCTCCTATGAAAGCCCTCTTTACAGTGTTAAAGAGGAAAGGTTACTTTGAAGTCAAGGTGTCCTTGACCAAAGAGATGGCATTTTAATTATTATCTTTTCTTTTTTCTTTTTAAGCTCATTTTATTGGGGACTCATACAACTCTTATCACAATCCATCCATCCATTGTATGCCAAGTACATTTGTACATTCATTGCTCTCATCATTCTTAAAACACTTGCTTTCTATTTAAGCCCGTGGTATTAGCTCCTCAGTTTCCCCCTTCCTCTCCACTTCCCACTCCCTCATGAACCCTAGAAAATTTGTAATTATTATTTTGTCATATCTTACACTGTCTGATGTCTCTCTTCACCCACTTCCCTGTGGTTCATATGCCAGGGAAGAGGTTATATGTAGAACCTTATAATTGGTTCCCTTGGCATTTTTTTGGGGGGGGGCATCACTGCCCTCTGGTGGTGGGAGTAGGATGCCCAGCCTTTGCTCCTGTGGAGCTGCTGCTGGAATTGAACCTCCATCCCAGTGGGCCACAGTCCCTCACACAACCACTACGCCACGGGACTCAGCCCTCCTTCGACATTTTTTGTAGTCTCAAACTCATGTGAAATCTGGACAATGACTAATGAAGATGGAGAAGGATTTATGCATCTGAATGATGTTATTGTCCAAGAATATTCCAAGAACTTTAGTTACCAAAAAAACAAACAAATAGGTGTTGGAGGAAATACAGCCAGAGTGACCCTTAGAAGGGAGGACGGGAAGGCTTTGTCCTGTACATCGAACATGTCAATAGAGAAGAGTGTCTGGAAAAGGACCCTCTGCTTGGTAGAGGATGAGGACATATAGGGAAGCCTGGTGAGATGGATTGACACCTTGATGGAATTAATGGGCTCAAACATAACAATTATGAGGATGTGGCAGGACCCAGCAGCGTCTTTATATTTGGTTATTTGTCGTGTCACTCTGAGATGGAGCTGACTCAATGGTACCCTAAACCCAGCAACAAAATAGTCAAACTTGTATAATTGTCCATGGCATGTTTCTCACAGCAGAAGCAGTATTTTTATATAATACATTGTGAGATGAATCAAAGTTTTGTATTCATTTGCATCATTTTCACAAAAGTCATTGCCCATGGAGTAAATTTGGTTTTCCACAGCTCTACGCCTCCAACTGAACTCACTAGAGTGATTTACTAAAATGAGAAATGCCAACTGCCCAAACTGAAGAATGTTAATCAGCAAGCAACCCAACCGTGATTTCCAAGGTGCTAATCACTTGGTAAAATTACTTCTCATTGGCTTAGTCTGTAGATAATTACTAATTGCAAAGCCACTAGAATAGTGAGAAGGTATATTAGCATGTTAATAGGTCTTTGTGCCCAAAGGCTTTGGGTTATAAATGATCAGAACTGTGCTAGCCAGAACAGAATTAATTACCATGCTAACATTACTTGACATCTGATGATGGTTAAGAGTAAACAAAGTGACCATAACCATTTCAACATAGTTTATTTGTCATTAAATTAATGACAATTACAATGGTCAGTTTAGGAATGGGGCTTTATTCTGTTGTTAGAGTAGCAAATAAGTGTCAATGATTCTGTTTGCTGATAACTAGTAAAGCTTTTAGTTTCTCCTTATCTTGGCTAGACTTGATCTTCATGTGCTTCAATTTCTTTCATTTTTAACCAATGAATGCTGCATGGCAGAGAAAAAGAAGCAAACACTAGTTTCTAGGAATTGGATTTTAATCTTAATTCTGAAATTGATTCTGGAAGCCCAGATAATATCATCAAGCCTTCGTTTCCTCATTTGTAACACACAGAGTCTGTGGCAGTTATGTAATCTCATGTCAGTTTCATGATTGGGAGTGTAGGCGTGGAGTCTAGCCAATCTGGAGATAGCCAATAAGACCTCTGCGTGAGCCTGGATTTCTCCTGAGAATTCTGGAATATCCGGCCATATTTCCCCCTTGGAGGTGAGATACTTATGTCTCAGTGCCTTGGGGATGCTCTATTGACAAGACACAAGACTCACTCCCTGGGAGACATTGCAGCTGATGAGACACTTGGCAGCATGCTGACAGACTCTGGGCTCTGAAAACAGGAGGAACTGCAGGGAGACCCCTGCCAGTGCTGAGATGGTTCCACCACCACTGGATACACAAGACTCTGCACCCGCTGGTCTGTGATTGTCCTGGTGCCATTGCGTGGGTTTCATGAGTCTGAAGAAGGCTTATGGATTTGTATCAGGCATATGGGCTAATATTGGATTTATGGACTTAGACTGGACTGGGTTGGAAAGCTTTCTCAATATTCCATTCCTCTTGTATATAACCTCTCCCTTATGTACATATACATGCTTATGAATTTGTTTCTCCAGTCTACCCAGACTAACACAGAGTCTAAACTTGAAATTTCCTAAATCCTTTCCAAATTTGAGGTTTTAGGGAACTAAGTAGACTCATACCCTGTAACAGATCTGGAATGGGAGAAGTAGGCTAAAAGCAAATGTATCTAACTGGAGTAACTGAAATTCATATTTTGAAATGAAAGCAATTTCTATGAAAAAAACAGGGATGATATTAGGGATGATTTTATATTTTCCAAATTATGCAGGTTCCTTTATCGACTTCTCACACAGACACATGCCTAGATAAGTATGTGACTGTCTTGTTTTCTGAGACTAGTCTTCTACACAGATATTGTGGGATTTCTGAAAAGGAGAGAGAGAGTAGATTACCATTTCAGGCCATCCAGGACATTAAACACTCCCTTCAGCTCAGAAATAAGTTGACTTTTGAACTTTTCAATCTTAATAACTAGTTGTAACAAGGTGAAATTACTTGAGAGATTAAAAATTTCCTACAACTGTGACGTGAAAAGTTCAGTTTGTAAGGTAGAATTGGGGTCATGATAATGGTGGGGTGGGGGAACATTAAAGAACTAGAGCAAAGTTGTATATTTTACTGGTGCTATACTGCACCCGGAACTCCTGTCATCCTTCTGAAAGGGGATATCCTATTGTCTGCAGATGGGCTTTGGTTTCTCCACTCCACACTCCCTACCTCTTTCACCGTGATATGATTTTTTTTTGTTGTTCTGGGACATTGATGTCTGATACTTTATCCCACGCGGACATTGATGTCTGATACTTTATCCCATCAATACCTGATCACACATGCTGGTGTGCATTTTCATGTGGGCTTTATTACTTCTCAGCTAGATGACTGCTTGTTTGTCTTCAAGCTTTTAAGAGCCCAGATGCTATATCTTTTGATAGCCGGACACCATCAGCTTTCTTCATCATGTTTGCTAGACACCCATTTTGTCTTCAGTGATTGTGTTAGGAAGGTGAGCATCACCAAATGCCAAGTTATTAGAACAAAGTGTCTTACATTGAGGGAGTATTTGAGTTGAGGCCCAATGTATTTCTGCTACCTTGATACTTAACATATAAATAAATGCACATAGATCAATTTCTTTATTGTCCTATATACAACTTTCCTCTAGTTCTTGCCATTCCCCCCCCCCCCAAATCATCTTATTTGGGGCTCGTACAGCTCTTATCACAGTCTATACATACATCCATTGTCTCAAGCACATTTGCACATATGATATGTTGCCATCATCATTTTCAAAGCATTTTCTTTTTTCTTGAACCCTTAGTATCAGCTCCTCATTTTTTGCCTCCCTCCTCCTCTCTCCCTCCCTCATAAACCTTGATAATTTAGAAGTCTTTTTTTATAAATCATTATTATTTTTCATGTACTGAACAATCTGATGTCTCTCTCCACGCTCTTGTCTGTAGTCCAGGCCCCTGGGATGGGGTTATAGTTAGATCATTGTGATTGGTTTCCCAAATCTCCCCTCACCTCCCCCTTCCCCTCCTGGTATGGCTACTCTCAGTATTGTTCCCAAGGAGTTTATATGCCTTATATTCCCTGTGTTTCCAGCTCTTATCTGAACTCATGTACATGCTCTGGTCTAGCCAGATTTGTAAAGTAGAATTAAGGTCATGATAGTGGTGAGAGGGGGAGGAAGGAAGCATTTAAAAACAAGAGCTGAATGTTTTATCAGTGCTATACTACACTGTGACTGACCCATCTTCTCCCTACAACCTTTCTGTAAAGGGATGTCCAATTGCTTACAGATTGGCTTTGGGCCTTTTGACAATCACCTAATCTGGTGTCAATTTGAGAATAAAGAGTATATGGATAGAGTCTAGTTTGTCAATCTGGAGATGGCCAATGAGACATTTGTTGGCATGGCCTTTTCCACTGAGAATTCTTGGAAATGTGGTAATTTCTTCTCGGAGGTGGGAGACACTATCTCACTCACCCCCTTAGAGACACTCAACTGATAAGGCTGACTTTTTGTGAGACAACCCTGAGGAGAAGGCGCATAAAGCTACCATAGTGCCTTGAGTCAGACAAGCCACATGAATGCAATCAGACCTCTGAAGCTGGAGGAGCCACTTGAAGACTCCTGCCAGCACTGAAATGTTTACAATGCCACTGAATCCAAAGGCAGTCTACCTATCTGACTTGTCATCATCTTGAATTTGGCATCATTGCATGTTTTGTGACACTTAAGAAGACTTTATAGACTGGTATCAGACATATGGACTAATATCAGACTTATGGTCTTGAATTGGACTGGGTTGGGATGTTTTCTTAATGTACTATTGCTCTTATATATAAACTTCTTCCTTATATACATGAGTGTTTATGAATTTGTTTCTCTAGTCGCCTTGACTAACACAGGTCTGCACTCCACATCCCCCACTCCCATTCACATTATGATTTTTTGTTCTGGTGATTGATACCTGATCCTATTGACACCTTGTGATCACATAGGCTAGGGTGCTTCTTCCATGTGGGCTCTGTTGTTACTTAGCTAGCTGGCCACTTGTTTACCTTTAAGCCTTTAAGAACCCAGATGCTATATCTTTCTATAGCCTGGCACCATCAGTTTTCTTCACCACTTTTGCTTATGCACTCCTTTGTCTTCAGAGATCATATGGGGAAGGTGAGCACACAATATGATTTTTTTGTTCTTTGGTGCCTGAGACCTGATTCTGTCGACGCCTCATGATCACACAGGCTGGTGTGCTTCTTCCACGTGGGCCTAGATGGCCACTTGTATTCCTTTAAGCCTTTAAGACCCCAGATGCTACATATTCTGATAGCCTGGCACCATCATCTTTCTTCACCACATTTGCTTATGCACCCACTTTGTCATCAGCATTCCTGTTGGGAAGGTGAGCATCATGGAAAGCCAGTTTAATAGAACAAATTATTTTTGCATTGAGGGAATACTTGAGTGGAGGTCCAATGTCCATCTGTTACCTTAATTCTAAGCCTATAAATATATTCACATAGATCTATTTCCCATCCTTATATAAAATATATTTACATATGTATGTGCCTTTATTTAGAGCTCTATGAATGCCCCTTTCCTTCTAGTTCTTTCCCTGATTTTACTTTTACTTTTCTCTTATCCCACTATCATGCTGAGCCTTCATTTGGGTTTTAGTAATTTCTCTCAGTTATATTACCCTTGATCAATCCCTACCCACCTTGTCACTGATTTTGGATCACTTGTTGTTCCCTTGTCCCTGGGTTGGCCAACACCACCTCCTTCCCCCCACCTCCCCATCTCTTCTATCACCCCGGAACCATCAGTCCCATTGTTTTCTCCTCCAGACTGTTCATCTAACCTATCTTATCTAGATAGACCTGCAGAGATAATAATATGCACACACAAAAAAACAAGACATAGCAAGATGAAGTGACGAAACAAAACTATGACAGCAGGAGCAACCCCAAAACCAAACTCCAGAAAAGTATATAAATAAGTAACAAATTAAAAAAATAGTAAATGAAAAAGCTGTAAATTGTTCAAGGTCTGTTTGTTGACCTCTAGGCGTATCCTTCAGTTGAGTCTGATGGGGTGCCGCACCCTGCCCCTAGAGTCTATCCTATGCACTCCCTCAGGAATTCATGCTCTGCCCCCTATCCAACCCCCGGCCACTCTGCTGCACATCCTTAGTGTATTGCCTTGGTGTGGTGGGGTCAAACTGGGTGTAATCCAGATATTGTCTCTCACGTGTTGTCCCTGTCACCTTGGGTCAGTGAGGGATGTCATGTTTCATAGTGGGGCTGGCTGTATGGGCCTGTCTGTGCATTGCTTGTTCGGAGTGGGGTTACGGTTCTCCAGGGTTGGTGGGCCAGTATGTGCTCCACTATCTCTTCATCCCCCTTCATTTGCTTTCGTGTGCTCTGGTCAGACATGTCCCTCTCCCTGAGCTGCAGCTTCAGTGCTGTCCTCTAAAGTAAATTCTTCTGGGGGAAGGGGTGACTGTCCACATAGTTGGGATTAGGACTATTCCCTCCGACCCCTCCACTGGCTCTCCCCTCCATGCCATCACATTATAGTCACATCTCTGAACACTGGGTTTAAGTTTGGTCCCTCTCTGCCTCCCCAGAAAAAATTTAAATCTCCCTCATATAATATTTAAAAAAAACAAAAACAAATGGAAACGGATAGTTAAAATATTTAAACAAGTTGATATTCTATTGCTGTCATATCCATAAAGTAAAGGGTAGCTCATTGTTTATTTCAAGCAAAGTGTTATGGAATCTGTCTCCCAGATTGCTCTGATTCTTTTGCTCTATAGAATTGATAACCTGTTCAGAATCGTAATTGTCAACATAATAATGATAGTTAACATTGTTCATGTAGCTCTTATATGATAGGTATTGCATAGTTTTCAAATATCTCACTGTGTTAGGCTGAGTTGTCTGGAGAAACAAAAACAGTGTTATTTTTCACACACACACATATATGAAATAATTATATAAAGTAATTTTATATCAAGATTTTATCCCAATCCAAGGGGCAGTCCTTAGGGCCAGTGGTAGCCAGCACCCTTTTCAGACACATATAGCTCCAGGCTGGTGATGCAAAAGGTGAGGGGTAAAGCCAAGTGATCACAGACCAGTAGTTGTAGAGTCACATGGATCCAAGATTGATGGGACATGGTAGAGTTCTGACCATACAGGCCCTAGAGGTAGGCACACAGTCCCAGCAAGCAGGAAAGGTGAAGGACCAGAGGATAAGGGGTGCCCAGTGTCTCTCTATTCAAAGGTTACACAGTCAAGAATGCATCAATAGGCTGTGATCTCGCTGACAGGCTGGACTGCACCTCTACAGGGCTCAAGTTGACGTAAAATCTAACTGGCACATTCACTCATGTTTGAAATAACCTGGTGAGGCAAATGCTAATATCTTTATTTTCTTTGTTTCTTAAAAAAATCACTAAAGCAATACACACATAAGTTGAACAGTGAAGAAAAAACTTAGAAGGAAAAGCAATTTTTCATGCTCTGTCTCTTTAGTACTCTGAAGTTCTGTGGTTATTTATCCTTATAGTTCTAGAGACTACCCCACCCCCAATCTATAGCTGCTGAGTCAATTCTGATTTATAGTGACTTTATAGAACAGAGTAACCCTGCCTTATAGAGTTTCCAAAGCTGTAAAATGCTATAGAAGCCACTGTCACATGTTCTCCCATGGAATGGCTGGTGGGTTCTAACCATCAACACTTCTGTTAGCAGCCAAACACTTTAACCACTGCACCACAAAGACTCCTTATAATTATAAATAGATAGTAATAAGTACATTTAATACATTTAGATAGCTCCTTAATGTATGGTCCCAATACAGAATAGAAAAATTCATAGAAATAGAAAGCAGATTCATAGTTGCTAGAAGCTAACAGAATATGGAAATAGGGAGAGTGTGGGATGAAGTTTGGATTTCTTTGGGGGATGATGAAAATGTTCTGAAATTAGTTTGTGATGTTAGCTTCAACATTGTAAAAGTACTGAAAGTCACTGAACAGAACATTATGGTATGGTTTCAGGGTAAATCTTATGTTAGTTTTACCTCAACAAGAACAAAATATTTAGTTGACTCTTTGGTAAGAAAGATGAGGACTTATACCGCCTTCATTATTATTTTTCTTCTCAATGTTTCATAATGTATTGTTATTGAAAAAAAATTTTTTGTCATTCTCTTTTTAGAATCAAGCTAATTGAGGTGAGAGCAGTTAACTTTCCCAAGTTCATGAATATAGTAAACCAAAGATATGAGGTGGTTCTTAGGGTTAAAGTATGAAGTTTCTATCTGCAAGGTCAACACTTCAAACTCATCAGTTGCTTTGAAGGAGCAAGATGAGGCTCTGGTTCCATAAGGATTTACAGGTTCAGAAATCCCAGGGAGCAGTTCTATTCTGTCCTATATAGCATCTCTCTGAACTGGAATTGGCTTGATGAAATTGGTTTTTGGTTTAGCGTAAACATTTCTCTCCATGATGAGATGACTTGTGTCTGAAAATATGTAATTGGAATGGAAATTAGAACTTCATTTAATTGTGCAGTTGTTTGGAGTCTGAAAGCTTGTTATATTCATGTGAATTTGGCTAAAAATGCTAATTGTATCACAACCACTAAGAATACTAAAATCATTGTCAGATGTTATGACTTATTTCACTCACAAATGGATCAAAGAGATACCATTAAACTGGGTTATAGATTTATGAAGATAATACCAACCAGTGTGGTATGTGAAGTGTCACAGCAGTTTCCTTCTGTTTAAAGAGGTGATTTGGAAGTGGGCTATCACCAGTTCATGTTAGGTTTATGCATGGCCCTTGACTCAACTGCAGTGTGATTCAAATGCATTATGTTAGTGATCTTAGCAACAGGGTAAAGAAGCATAATTGATTGTGGTTGTGGGTTCAATATGTCTGCCAAGCAGCTGCATGCAAAATGCCTCTGTTCTCTTTCCAAGCATGATGGAAATTGTCCTCTTTATCATTGCCAAGGAGAGGCAGAATGAAGGGAAGGCACTTCCCTCAGGGCCAGAAGAATGGTGCTGGGAAATTAGTGTGCAGTATCAGCAAAGACCCAGAGTACTTTACAAAGAGAAAAGCAATGTGTTTTCAAAAAGACCTTCTATCTTGTAGACCTGTTTGAGCTTTTGTTTAAATTGTGTAAGAACTTAAAAAGTCTGAACACCAGGTTTGCAAAAACTCACTTTAATTCACTGCCTTTGAGTGAATTCTGACTTATAGGTTCCAGATAATAAATAGTAGAATTATTCCCCCCTATATGGTTCCCAGACAGTAACTGTTTATGGGAGTAGAAGGCCTCTTCTTTCTTCTGAGGAGTGGTTAGTGGTTTCAAACTGCTGACCCAAGTGTTTGCAGCCCACTGCAACCGACTCACACCAGGGTTCCTTAAGTTTGCAGAAGACTGCAGAGAACCATACTTGTCTTGTCAGTTTGTTGCACGGTGGTGGCTAATGTGTTGCTATGATGTTTGAAACAATGTCACTGGTCTTTCAAATGCCGTCAGGGTCACCCAAAGTGAGCAGGTCTTATTAGCACTTCTAGATTAAGATCTGACAACAAAGAAAGACTCAGCTCAAAGCCCATCTGTAGGCAATTGGACACCTCCTTACAGAAAGGTTGTGGGGAGGAGGCAAAACAGTCTGGGTGTAGCACAGCACCATTGAAACTACAACTTTCCGCTAGTTCTTTAATGCTTCCTTCTCCCCGTTACTATGATCTCAATTCTCCCTTACAAGTCCAGCTAGACCAGAGCATGTAGATGGGTGACAATATGAGCTGGAAACACAGGGAATCCAGGACAGATGAACCCCTCAGGACCAATATTGAGAGTAGCCATACCAGGAGGGAAAGGGGAAGATGGGGGGGAGGGCAGGGAGGAGAGATAGGGGAAATAGGTCACAATGATCCACTTATAACCCTCTGCCAGGGGGATGGACAACAGAAAAGTGAGTGAAGGGAGACACTAGTCAGTGTTAGATGTGAAAAAATAATGATAATTTATAAATGAGGTATTATCAAGGGCTCAAGTTGAAAGAAAATGTTTTGTAAATGTTGATGGCAATAAATGTGCAAATGTGCTTGACACAATGGAAGGATGTATGGATTGTGATAAAAGTTTTACTAGTCCTCAATAAAATAATTTCAAAATTTTTTTAGCATCCTACCACTTGATTTTCTTTATGACAGATTTAAATTTGTTCTACTTTTAATATTTTCTGCCATTTTTGATTGAGGTTTTTATCTATATTACTTAGTTATTCTTATTAGCTTTTTATAAAAATGTTTTCCTCTATATGAGATCCAGGACATGTAAATCTATAGAGACAGTGACTGGATCAATGATTCCTTGGGGATATGGCAGGGGAGGTGAGGGGGGTGAGGGATGAGGAGCTGGCAACATTGATTACAAGAATTAAGAAAGTGTTTAAAAACTGACTATGGTATTGATTGTACAACTCTTCTTGATGTGATGGAACTATTGAATTGTTATGATGTTTACGATATGCTAATAAAACTGTATTGTTATTAAAGGAAGTGGATTACAACCCCTACCTGCTTTTCTATCCCCTCCACAGCTCTAACCTGCTCAGGGAGGGACCATCTCCTTTAGGGGCTTGCCTGCGTGTGTCCTTAATGGAAGCTGCCAGCCTAGGGTTACATAGCCCTGATGGTTTTTGTTGGAAGTTTGTGGCTTAATCTTGTAGCAAAATATACATATCTCAGTCATGATTCTGTTCCCATTTCTATACTCCCATCTGCAACTGTGATATATTGATCTGCCAATCATGTTTCTGTGTCAGTTTTCATTGTCTTCTCGTGTTCTACTTAAGCCTTTGATTCTCCATAAACCCTTGGATGTCATTATGAACTTGTACTTATGGTTTCCCTCCTTCAGATGACGTGTCCTTGTTTTTATCTTTGTCTTGCTTGAACCCACCAGTTGCTCTGCAGGAGAAAAATAAGGCTGTCTGTTCCCTTCAGTCTCAAAAACCCAAAGGGATAGTTCTACCCTGCCATATTATAATAAATAGCAGTGGAGGTGGACATTCCCACATGATCTCTTTGGGTTCCCATTGCCTCACACAAAGTGTGTTAGTCTGTGTAGACTAGAGAAACACAGTCATAAACATGCATATGTATATAAGGGAGAGGTTATATACAAGAGGAATGAAACATTGAGAAAGCATTCCAGCCCAGTCCAGTCCAAGTCCATAAGTCTGATATTAGCCCATATATCTGATACCAATCCTTAAGTCTTCTTCAGACTCATGAAGCACATGCAATGATCCCAGGACAATCACAGGCCAATGGGTGCAGAGTCTTGTGTCTCCATGATGGTAGAAGCATCTCAGCACTAGCAGGAACCTCTCTGTAGCTTCTCAAACATCTCAGCACTGACAGGAGTCTCTATGTGGCTTTTCTGACTTAAGAGGTCTGGTTCCATCTGGGTAAGCCCATGTGGCTTCTCCTCAAAGATGTCTCTCAGGGGACCAACCTTTTGTCTTGTCAGTTACAATGTCTCCCAAGGACCGAATCTTGTGTTTTTTCATTAGAGAGTCTCCATCTCCAAGAGGGAAAAATACCACGAGATTTCGCAGAAGTCCCATGAGAGAGCCATGCCACACAGAGGTCTCAGTGGCTATTTCCATTTTGACAGACTGGACTCCACCCCTACACTCTTAATCAAATTGGCACCAGAATGCATATCTGCCGCACAAGGCAAGAAGAGTCAGACACGCTTCCACACTCCAGCCCTTGTTATCTATCTGACACCAACTGTTCCTTTCATGCCATTCCACCTGTATACTGGGTTCAGTAATTCACTGTAATGGCCACACAGAGCCCACAGAAAATACTCATAGTTAAGGAGGCTTGTTAGGGGAGTTAATAGGTTACCACCAGTCATGCCCAGCAAACAGTAAGAATACAGTCAGTGTTCTCCTTTGCCAACAAGCAAGCGTCTCTCTAATTCTTGCTTCTCAGACATGGAGTAAATTTGTCCTTAGCCTCCAGGAAGTCAGCCTGCCTGTCACTGTGCCCCACAATTTCATAGTTTTGAATTGGATAAGGAGAACCTATCTCATAGAGGAGCGCTGACTGCTCCTCTGAGCCTGTCCACAGTGTCTGAAACATCTGGTCTCAATGGAGGCAAGAGTTATGAGGAAAAAGTTATATGAGAAAAGTGGAATTAGAATAAGGAAGTATCAGTGAACAAAACATAATTGCTTAAGCTAAATTACCTTTCTTATGTTGAATATTAGGACTATCGCTAAGAAGACACATGCAGGTTGATTGACTTTGGTTTCTCCTCCTGAGAAGGTCAGGCATTTGTACAAAATGGAAATTAGATAGGTTTTGATTTGCTGATGTGGGGTTTAGCCTAAAAAACTCTATGTTGGGCCTATATTAGCAGGTAAATTGGTGTTAAAATAGCTGAAACTTAATGTAATTTGAATATAAGATCTATTCTGAGTAGTTACCCAGTATATTCATAGGGAGATCATTTTGATTTCAGAAAAAGTGAGTGATTTAAAGAAGTCAGGTACAATGAGACATATAAAGTGAAGAGGAGGGAGGCATATTTAAGATCAACCACTGGCTACTCTTAACATAATTAATGGAAAACTGCCTGCCCCCTTTTAATTACATCAACTGTTATCAAGCCACAAGATGGTAACTGCCCTCTACCCAGTTATATCTTTTTATTCCTTCATCTATCAAAATTTTAATTTATAAGGTTTTATTTTCAACAATTAATTTCCAACATATAATTCCTATACCATACAATTCAATGGTTTCAACAACTCAAAAAGGGCTGGGCAATTATCACCACAGTCATTTTAGAACATTTTCTTCCTTCTTGTACTCATTGTTAGTAGCTCCTCCTGAACTTTCATCTCCCCTGCCATAATCATAAGAGACTATCTCAGTATAGCTTTACCTATCTTTGATTTCATGTAAAGAAAATTAAACAAAAACTCAACAATTACAAGGAAAGAGAACACCTGAAAACCTCTATTCAAAAGCAAGTAGAAGATCACAGGAACTGCAACAAATTAAACATTAACCAAAAGGAACTCAGCAACATCTGCAGTGATCCACTTTCCAATGCACTCAGTCTGAGGGCAAGACTATTGCTGGCTCATGGTCCAACAAATTCATGAGAGGCTTATTGGAAAGGGGACTCTGCAAATGGACTTTGGACTACAACCTCATAATTTAAGTTCGAATACAATTCACTTCTCTAATCTTAAATATTATTTTATTTTGTTTTGTTTTGTGGGCATCACTGCTCCCTGTAAGGGGTAGGAGGCCCAGCCTTGCTCCTGGAGAGCTGCTGCTGGATATGAATCACCAACCCTGTGGGCTGCAGTCCCACACACAACCACTACGCCACCGGGGCTCAGTCCTAATCTTGAATGTTATTTAAAATCTTTGTTTGCTTCTTCTGTGTGGGCTTAGCTGACACCTCATATATATGACTACTTGTTTAGAACAAGGATTCATGACTCAAACACTATTTTTCTGGATAGCTGCTCAATATATATAAACATATATATAAAACAATCTCCCTGGTCAACATCAGAAGCAGTATTATCATCTTGTTGAGATGTAACACTCATGAAACATTTCATAATTTTAATAATAGGAACATGATTCTAGTCAATGATATAAATGTACGTACATGGGAAACTGAACACTGTTTAAGGAACCATCAGTGTTAGAAGCAAGATAAGGATTTCAATACCACTTATTCACTAAGGAAAAATTACATCTGCAGGACTAAAATATGTCACAAAAAGCAAAGAAAATAACATTTCAAGTATATGGTTGTCTTAAATTCCAATTACAGGGCAACCTCTGAAGCAAAATATTTAAAACCAAAGTTCACTGACTTCCAAGTGCATGACCTTGAGCAAGCATCCCTCTGCTTCTTCTCACACTAAGGTCCTCACCTGTCAATCAAAAGGAGCATTACAATTTTTGAAATAGGCAACAGGTGTGTTCAAGGCAAACCCTGTTTCCCTCAGTGAGGTTTCTGAATCACATAAATCTGATGTGGTCTCTGGGAATGCTGTACATCTCATAAAGACAAAATGTGGAAGCTAGGTAGACCATAGCACACAGCCAGGGTCATCAACAGCTGGAAAGAAATTCAATCAAAGATGCAAGGTTAGCAACATAATACTGGGCAGATTCTCTCTTTGGCAGTCTATATAAATAAAGTTAAACGTTTTCCCCAAGAATAGGCTGCTCCTACCTGGCTTATCCACCAATAGAAGTTAGATCCCTTTCGTATGCACACATTCTTGTGCACTCTGGTCATGAATTCCTATTGAAATCCACTGATCACCATTACAGGTTTAATAATGTGGGAAGGACCCTTACTGACATAGTGGCTGTGCATTGAGCTGGTAACCACAGTATGGAACCGTTAATTACCCCTGGGAGAAAGATGAGACTTGCTGTTCCTATGAAGAGTACAGTCTCAAAAACCCAAAAGGCAATTCTACCACATCCTGTAAGGTCACTGTATGTCACATGTTAGTCCAGGTTGACTAGAGAAACAAATTCATAGACATTGTGGCAGTCACCTAATCTGATACCAATTTAATGATTAATAATGTAGGGGTGGAGGTTAGGCTGGTAATCTGGAGATAGCCAATGAGATGTCTCTGCGAAAAACTTCTGGCGGGGGAGTCTCTCTCTCTCTCTCTCTCTCTCTCTCTCTTTCTCGGTTCACTTCCTTGGAGGCTTTCTACTGACAAGCTTTCTACTGCCTGAGAGACTCAACTGACAAGGCTGTCTCCCTGCGAGACATCCCTGAGGACAAGCCACAGGGACCTTCCCTGATTCAGCTAGAAACCTGGACCTAGAGAAGCCACATGAAGATTCCTGTCAGCACTGAGATGCTTACAACACCACTGAATCCAAAGACTTTCTCCCCACTGCCTTGTGATTGTTCTGCATTTCGCACCATTGAATGTATTTTGTGAGTCTGAAGAGAACTTTATGGATTGGTTTTGGACATATGGGCTACTATTGGACTTATGACTTTGGGCTGAACTGGGTTGGGATACTTTCTTAATGTACAATTGCTCTTGTACAAAACTCTTTCTTATACACATAAAAGTTTTGATGGATTTGTTTCTCTAGTCTACCTAGACTAAAACACTCATGTATGTGTAAGACAGAATTTTATATACAAGAGCAATTGAATACTGCAAAAGCATCCCAGCCCAGTCCAGTTCAAGTCCATAAGCTCAATATTACCCCATATGCCAATATTTACCCAAAAATTCCTCTTCAGACTCATGCAACACATGCAGTGACACTGAATTCAGGAAGCCCACAGGCCAGAGGGGGAAAGTCCAGTGACGATGGAAGCATCTTAGCACTGATGTGGGTCTCCATGTGACTCCTTGGCTCCATTGGTGTATCTCCATGTCTCCACGTGGCTTGGTGTCAGTAATGTCTGGCGGGAAGTGAGCATATCCTGCCTCCAAGTAGTTATTTATCACCTTAGAGCCTCCAAATGCTGTCACCAGACTGCCTGATTGGCAGACTAAATTCCACCCTGTTCACTCTTACGTCTCAAACTGATGACAGATTATGCAATTACCACAAGGCAGAATCAACTTGATGTCAGTGAGTGAGTTTTAAAAATTAATTTTGGGTGACTGTGGGATAATGCTATAGGGCAGGGACTATTTGGTTCTGTATTTCTTGCTTCAATGAAAAAGTCAAAACCTGACCCCAGCTGAGGTGAGTCCTCCTCCTCTGAAGTAATTTTTAAGATGTACAAGTAAGGGAGTGATAAATGGATTGTCAGGATTAGATGGATACACCACCACATTGGGAAATTGAGTTAAAAGATTGCAAGACCTGAGAACAAATAGATGCTTGTCTCTGTCTTGATGCTTTTCCTTATAGTAATGATCTTATACAATATTGGATTTTGAAGACTGACTGACTTCACTCACTATAATGCTCTCCAGAACCATCCATGTTGTGTGGTGCTTCTTAGTCTCATCAGCATTTTTAAAATGATGCATAGTGTTCCAGCATATATAGTACCACAATTTCTTTATCCATTCTTCCACTGATGGGCTTTTGGGCTGCTTCCAACTTCTTGTTATTGTAAATAATGGAGCCATGAACCTGGGAGGATGTAAGTCTGTGTTATTTATATCTCTTACTTCTTTAGGGTATGTGCTTAGCAGAGGTATTGCTGGATCATATGGAATGTCCGTTCCCAGTTGTTTCAGGCCGCTCCCCTTTGCTTCCCACTACAGTTGCGCATAATTACAGGCCCCACCCGCAGTGAACGAGAGTCCCATTTTCTCTGACCACCTTCTAGCATGGTTGTTTGCAGGGTTTCATTGGGCTGTCATTATTGGCATAAGGTGAAATCACCTAGTTTTTTTTTTTTTGATCAGTCTTATTTTTGAAATTAAAATTTAGCCTGACTTTGAGCTGGGAAGGCAGGATTTGCAACTTTGAGAAAAAGGAAAGACACTGGAGGATTAGTTTCGGCCAGTTATTTCTTTAAAGTGAGTAAGAAAAACTGGAAACCAAGATAAGAATCTTCGGTCATTTCTCTCTTTGACATTGGATACAGATGTCATCTCTTAATAATCCTGGACCTTGGCTGAATTATTTCGGCTCTTCAAGCCTTCATAAATATAACTGGAAGATAATCATGGTGGTGATCTCTTAGAGTTTTTGTGAGAATTAGAGGGCATAAAGTGAAACACCTAGCATACTGCACAATACATAATAAGCACATTGAGTACTGATAGCTTTTATTATTATCACTGAAGAAATTAAATGGTAAAACATTTAAATGAAAAACATATTATTCCTAACTCCCCAGTTCAGCACCCTATTTCATTTTGATGTATTCCAGTCCTTGACATTTATATAAATTATTTCTTAATTGATTTCTTAATTATCTCGAAACATTCATCTTGCCAGTGGCAAGGTATTGTCTAATACACATTATATTATATGATAGTGTGTTTTATTAAGTTGAAGATGAAACCACAAAAACAACCAAACCCACTGCCAGCAAGTTGGTTCCCATTCATAATGATGCTATCTCTGGTTTCTGGGTAGAGGAAACTAGAGGTCTTTGCTTAGGTCATGTGGTGTGTCTGACTCGGACCCCTTTCCCCTACATCTTACCCTAAGCTGTCTTTTTTGATGCTTGGCTTGTGTTCTGCCTTCCTTGGTACAAACAGTTCTCTCTGCCTGAAGTACTCCCACAGTTGATCACCCCCAGACCCTTTCCCTTCCCTTGGTCAGCTCTGCCTTACCTTCAGGTCTCAGTGTGGAGAGCATTTCCACAATAAAGTCCGACTGCTGCTCTCTTCTCACCTCTGACAGCTGCTTTCACGTCCCCCTTAAAGACAGTGGTCGCTCAGTGGTAGAACTTTCGCCTTCTTTATGGGAGACATCATGCTCAGCTGCCACCATTGATCATCAAGCACTGTCATGTTTCTCCGATGCTGAACAGGAGCGCAGGACATCTAGACTAACATGCCCTAGGAGGAAAGTCCTGAGGATTGGTTTCTGAAAATCAGCTAACGAAAACCTTATAACTCACAGTGGGGATATCTGTAACCAATCATGGGGATGTGCAGAACTGGGCAATAATTAGTGTCATTGAGCAGAGAGTCAATATGAATTGAGCCTTACTTGATGGTGGCTAATAATAATTGCACTAATCACATGCTGTAATCACCTGACTACTGTGACCTAAGCAAAGCAGTGCTATTGAGGGGCAGGGTAGAACCGACGCGTAGAATTTCCAAGGCTATAATCTGTATGGAAGCAGTCTGCCACAGCTTTCTCCTGTGGAATGGACGGTGGGTTTGAGCTGCTGCTCTGTTGGTTAATAGAGGAGTGCTTAACCACTGTGACATGGTTTCTTTTTGCTTATTTGTATTTCCCTACTTGGCTGTGGACTCCTTGAAACTGGGAAAGTATTCCATTAATTTGGATCTCTAGAGCCTGGTATATGATAGACTTTCAAAAATTTTTTGAATAAATAAATAAAAACCTATTCTTTAGGAAAAGAGAAATATATTTTGCTAAGCTTCTGGAAGTTTTGGTGGCACTGCCAGGTGAGCATTAGACTTCTAACTGAAAAACTGATCATTTAAGCCCTCACTCCATGTCTAGGAGTAAAGCTGAGGGTGTCTGTACCTGTAAAGATTTACAAAACCTTGCAACACTCTGAAGCAGCGATTCTTAACCTATGGGTCGCGAACCCTTTGGGGATCGAAGGACCCTTTCACAGGAGTCACCCAATTCATAACAGTAACAAAATTACAGTTATGAAGTAGCAACAAAAATAATTTTATGGTTGGGGGGTCACCACAACATAAAGAACAATATTATAGGGTTGCAGCATTAGGAAGGTTGAGAACCACTGTCACTGAAACTAGATGGTCACGGTCAGTTGGAATCAATTCGATGGCAGCGGGTTTTCAGAGTTAGTAAGAATACCAATATCAAAGTTACTTAAGCTCTGTATTTCTATCTGATTTCAAATATCGCCAAAAACCAAAACCAAAACCAAAACCAAACCAATTTTTGCCAGCAAGTTGATTTAAATTACATTCCATAGACTAGTCAATGACTTTTGGAATCTTTTGGAAGTTGTGTTAAGTTGGATTCTCTGGAGGACATCTAGAGATGTGTGTGTTAAATCCAGAAAGAGATAGGTATCAAGAAAGGGCTGGCACAGTTATGGAAAGAGGTAAGTAATCCAGTATGGTGCAAATCAGGGTTCTCCTGACTTGCGACAGTTGATGAACAGGAAGCAGGATGACAAAGCAGAAACAGCAGGGATACGGGCTGGTGGATACAGAGGTCTGAAATCAGATGAATGGATCTAGTATTGGGAGTCTGCTTATGGATCCTGGGATGATCAGCAGCTAAGCCACAGATCTACAAAGCAGATGCAAGATCCAGCGATAGCAATAAGAGAAGAGTCAGAGAGGACTTAACTCTGCTCACTATTCTCTCTCTCATACAAAAGGGGCTATGATTCCATGGAGGTCATCCTACTGAAATGCAATTGATAGGTTGACCTCTGCCTCTTCTTTTATCCAGCGATGTCTACTTGACATGATCCCTACTATTATGGCCACTTGTGTGTGACCCCATAGGAAAGCCTTGATAACTTTCCAGAAAATAGATATTCTCAGAGTTCAAAGTTGTCGCTTTGCTGACTTCTGATGTGAGCAAATTTCTCAACCTCACAACGTTGTTATGCCAAGTACTGTTATAAGAGAAATTCAAAATAGATAAAATATAGATTAAAATGACATTTTTGTTATAGTCAACTTTCACTTTTTTGCCTGCCTTCTTAGAACCCAGTAAGAAAATAATCAGATATTCATGGCATTATTTTGGAAGTCATCGGTTCATGATCTCCTTGTGTTCACCTTGTAAATAGATGAAAAGTAGAGGAATGGGTCTAAATGGAGTTTAATTGTCATGTGGTAAACTTAATTGGCATTTTTAGCTTCTTGAGAAATCAACATCAAATATTCCTGACATCACTGGAAACGTTCACTGCCTTTCAGTCAACTCATAGTGACCCTACAGGATAGGGTAGACCTGCCGTTGTGGATTTTTGAGAGTCTTAACTCTTTTTTTTTGTGGGGGGGGGGCATCATTGCCCTCTGGTGGTCATGGGAGCTATCCAGTGCTGCTCTTGAGAGCCGCCATTGGATTTGAACTGCCAAGCCCCAGGACTGCAGTTCCGCACTCAACCACTTATGCCACCACCGGGGCTCAGCCCCTCAAGACTCTAAGTCTTTATGGGAGTAGAAAATGTCATCTTTCTCCTGATTGTTGACACAAGCGCTGTCTTTTTCTGGTGAGAAAGTGTGGGTAAATTTTTACCAAACTATGGAAGAGTTCTTATTTGGACTCAGATTCTGCAAAGTGCTTGGAAGCCCAACTATGCAGCTCTTCCCAAACTTGGGAAGTGGAAAGTCAGCACCGCAGACCCTTCAGATGGGAAGAGGGCTCTGCACTGGGAATGTCTGCAGGTCAGCTCTGAAGAAACATTTTTGGTTCTGACAGTGAGACAGAGTGAAAAATAATTTCATTTGCCATTATTAATATTATTGTTCAAAGCTGGTTTTATGTAACAGCAGAGATGCAGCCCAGGGTTTTTGGAGATTTTTTTTTTCATGTTAAACCTCCAGGCATTTAAAAATTTAAAAACATCCCCCACACTGATGATTTTCATAAACATCCATCTAGAAAGAATTGGAACTAGAACATTGAAGAAAATAGACTACTGGTCTGCTCTACATTTTTATTAAAAAAGTGATAGTCTTGTAAATCAACTATGCTGTCTCAGGCTACCTTCATTTTAATGATATAACAATTTAAAAAGAAAATAAAATATTAACTAAAAAGAACACATTTTATTCACTTTGAAACTTAAGATAAAAATAATTTATAAAGCACCAAGGGTCTCTGAAAATTCTTTTTAGAAAACTCTTCTATTGATTTTGCTAACTCTGCCGAGCTGAACATTCTCTGATATTTTGTTGACCATGCTTGACTTATGGTACCTATAAAAACTGACGTGTGCTTTGGGGTCTGTGTGTTCACAGAGCAGAATTATATCAGGCCCGCTGTTAAAGCATTCTGCGGTTACTATTATCAAATGCTGAATCTCATTTCAGCTGTGATAAAAGGCCCCTAGTATTAAAACACTGGGTTTATAGATGAAAAATGTATTTTTCAAAATGTGGCCTTTGTGGTAGAACATGACTTGCTTACTATGGAAATATCTCCAGCTGCCTAGAAACGTTGCCTAGCAACCCTTGGAAACACAGAAAACCTAATATCATCTCTAAGTTGCTTGTGGGTAGAGGGATTATTAAAAATATCAGTTAGAAAAAAGCACCAGGAAAGTTTGTTCTTGAGTACGACCAACTACAATACTTTCTGGACTGATTGTGCATTTATGTCGCCTTCCTCCCAGAATTTCAAGCATTTTGCATATAGTTTTGCATTAATACTTTGTTCTCAAGTCACAACAGTACAAAAGAGTGGGTGACTTGAAAAGGTCAAGCTTTGACTCTCGGGGATGGGGAGGGGGTGTCATGTCTTTGCCCCAAGTGCTCCAACCCAGAGCTGTTCTCCACTTTGGCGAACAGCAGGCAGCAGCAGTGGCAGCTTTCATAGCTGTAGTTTGCCACAGCCATCAGCTCCTGGCAGACTGGGAGTGATTTGTAGTTGCCTGCAGCCAGGACTCTGCTGTGCTAGTCAGCCACGCTTGTGGCTAGCTTGTTCCTGGAAGATCACCTCTGAACTCCTGTCCTCGAGTCTGGTGACCTTGCTGCTGCCCACACATTGTACTCTAGTAATGAAATGAAGCTGGGGGAGGCTTTTGCTTCCATACCAAGTGGACATGTATTCTGGGTTGGAAAATGAGTGAAATGGCTAGCTGGGCTCTGGATTTCCCAATTTAAAGTCCCTGTAATGGTTTTGTCCTTAGTATTCAAAAATTGCTCAGAGAGACATTGGCATTGATAAGTTATTCTTTTCATCTGTGTGCCAAAGAATGACTCTTTCTAAATGACTTTGAATCGATGAGTTGTATCCACATCGCATAGCTTTGACTGTAAATGTGCTATCCTGGTCAGCTTTTGAAAGCCTGTCTCCCTTGGAATTTAAGCTACTCAATTTTTGTCATAGCCCCAGCAACAATAAAGCTATCACCTTAAATCTCTACCATATGAAAGTCTACAGGAGACGCACACATATGTGCACTTAATTTGCACAACTGCCTTTTGATCGCAGCAGTGTTATCTCCAGGGAACCCCAGCTGCAAGTGGAAAGATCATAGTTCAAATGCACCCAACAGCTTAATGGACTCTCCTGGAAAGACTGCAGCATGGAAAACCCTGAGGGGAAGCTCTTTCTCACTTGGGGCCACTAGGAGTCTTTGAAAAGGAGCCCTGATTGCATGGCGAGTTGTGTTTTGGACTGCTAGCCACAAGGTCATCAGTCTGAAACCGTGAGTTCTCCACTAGAGAAAGAAGAGGCTCTCTGCTCTCATAAGGGGCTACCGTCTTGGAAATCCACAGGGACCGCTCTGTTTTGTCCAGTACCATTGCGATGACTCAGACTTGACTCAATGGTAGTGAAATGACTCGGAAATCCATGGAAAATACCCAACGACATCACGGTCTCCCTTTTATAGTCGTAGAAGCTGATGACCCAAAAGGTAGAATGACATATTGAAAGATTGTTGGTAGTCAGTGGAATGACAGGTATTAAACCTGGGTTTTCTGCTTCCAAACCCAGTGTGATTTTTCATCACCATTAGGGATGAGGTGCATCTATCAGGCAAAGTGAAGAAATATTCAGTTTAAAGATCCCTAAACTAGAACCCTGGACAGGATTGACCCCTGGCATACTTTTAGGGAAATCACCACCTCTGCTTTAAGATTTATCTCCAAATAAAAGTTCAATTAAATCAACTCTAAAATTTAAAATTCTTGATAAACAATATAAATGGCATGGCAAATGTCAAACGGTCATGATTGCTGTAAAACATTTGAGAAGCAGTGGTGGTAAATTCTTGGTTCATTAAGGAGGCAATTGTCGATTTCAAGATCAATCTTCATTTCATTTCTTCTGTCCTGGAGAACTTATTTTGTTTCCCCCAGCAAAAGCCTGAAAGAATCTAAAGATCAGACTGAATTTCCTGCTTCTCTAATGCTAATTTTATGTTTATTGTTCTTCTGCCCTGTGCTAAGCATCTCACACACTCTATCTGAATTAATCATCTCAAAACCTTGCAAAGGAGGTGAAATTATAACCCCATTTCACAAAAGGACATTGCAGTTCACATATTGTATGATTTGAATTGTTTATACTCATTAAGCTAAAAAGCTTCAGTACTACCATTGCAACAACGTGACTCCCAAGAGGGGCTTTTAACCATAGTTTTTTTTTTTTTTTCTGGCTACAGGGCATTCAGGTGAGGGGCAATGCTTAATTGATCATTTAACTAAATCCAAGCACCAGATTCTGATTCATGGTGACTTCATGAAACACACAGTAGAACTGCTCCACTGAGGTTTGTTGATTATAATCTTTCCAGAAGTAGCCAGGCCTTTCTTCCATGACACTGTTGGTTGGGTTTGAACCACCAATCTTTAGGTTAATACACAAACACAAACTGCAACATCAGGGATCTTAACTCTTTAATGAAGAATTCTCATTAAGTGTTCTCAAGACCTTTAAAGTTTGGATAGGTTAAACATGATCTTACTTGTATTTACTAATAAACCAACCAGACCTGGACTACACTTTATTCTTTTCTCTTTCTTCAGTTGTAGGAGAGGGAAAGTATAATTTAAACTCTAATTAATTTCTAATACTTTTCTAACTCAAGCAGAACCCTCTGCTTCTTCACATACACTTTGACATATACCATTAAATGTAAGCCTTTGGCATGGACCCAATGATGGTTGACAAACATGTCTATATCTATCTATCTTTTCTTTCTTTCTTATTACCTGAATAGCAGCTTCCTGTTATCTTACTCAAAAATGAAGTCACTCAGCATGGAGCAGGGAGCCAGTGGAGGGGTCTGAGAGTTCACCCCAATCCCAATCATGTGTACAGCTGTCTTCCCACCTCCCCGCCCCCCAAGAAGAATTTACTTTAGAAGACAGAACTGGAATTGAGGAGAGAGGGACATGTCTGACTCGAGCACATGGGAACAAATGAAAGGAGAAGAATAGAGAGTGGAGTACATCCTGGCCCACCAAGTGGGGATGATATCCCCACTCAGCACAGCCAGAGCATAGAGAGGTCCAGAAGGCCAGCTCCACAATGAGACAAGATGTCACTTGCTGACCCAGGGCACTACGGGGGGCAACACTGAAGACACAGTGTTGGAATGACACCCGGTCTGACCCTACTACATTGAGGAAAACACTCAGGGTGTGCAGCAGAGCAGCAGGGGGAGCAGAGCATGGAGGTCCTGAGGGAGTGCCAAGGATAGATTTTGGGGCCAGGGCATGGCACCCCAACAGACTCAACTGGAGGACACGCCTAGAGGTCAACAAACAGACCTTGAACTATTTATAGGCTTTTATTTATTATTTATTTATTTATTTATTTACATGTATTTTCTGAACAGTGGGTTTTTCTTGTAGTTGTTTTGTCTTGCTATGTCTTGTTTTCTTGTGTATATTTTTATCTCTGCAGGTCTATCTAGATGAGATAGGCTGGATGATCAGGCTGGAGGAGAAAACAATGGGATTGATGGTTCCAGGGGGACACGGGAGATAAGGGAGTGGTATTGACCAACCCAGGGACAAGGGAACAGCAGGTGATCCAAAATCAGGTACAAGGAGGGTGTGCCAGGGTTGGTAAGGATTGATCAAGGGTAGAGTAACCTAGGAAATTACTGAAACCCAAATGAAAGCTGAGTATGATAGTGGGACAAGATGAAAGTAAAAAAAAAAAAAAGGAAAGAAATTGGAGGCACAGGACATTTATAGAGGTCGAAATAGAGGCAGGTACATAGGTAAATATATTTATATATGATGGGGAAATAGATGTACATGCATATATTTATAGGTTCAGTATTAAGGCAGTAGATGGACATTAGGTCTCCACTCAAGTACTTCCTCAATGCAAGAACACTTTGTTCTATTAAACTGTCATTCCATGATGCTCACCTTCCTGACATGATCGCTGAAGACAAATGTGCACATAAGCAAATGTGGTGAAGAAAGTTTATTGTGTGTGACTATCAAAAGATGCAGTGTCTTGGGTCTTACAAGCTTGGAGGTAAACAAATGGCCATCTAGCTGAGAAACAAGAAAGCCCACATATAAGAAACACACCAGCCTGCGTGACCACAAGATGTTGAAGGGATCAGGTATCAAGCATCAAAGAACTAAAAATTATATTGTAAATGAGGGGGGTTACAGTTTGGGGACACAAAGCCCATCTGTAGGTAACGGACTTTCCCTTACAGAGGGGTCGCAGGGAGGAGACAAACTAGTTAGGATGCAGTGTAGCAATGATGAAGCATACAAATTTCCTCTAGTTCTTCAATGCTTCTCCTCCCCCAATATCATGATCCCAATTCTACTTTACAAATTCAGCTAGACCAGAGGATGGACAATGGTGCAGATAGGAACCAGAAACATAGGGAATCCAGATGAACCCTTCAGGACCAGTGGTGAGAGTGGTGATATCAGGAGTGTGGAGGGAAGGTGGGGTAGAAAGGAGGAAATGATTATAAGGATCTACAATAACCTCTTCTCTGGGATATGGACAATGGGGAAATGGGTGAAGGAAGACATTGGACAGTGTGACATACAAGAACATAATAATAATTTATAAATTATCAAGGGTTCATGAGGGAGGGGAAAAATGAGCTGATGGCAAGGACTTAAATAGAAAGCAAATGTTTTGAGAATGATTAGGGCAGCAGATGTACAAATGTGCTTGACAAGCAATGTATGTATGTCTGGAGTATGATAAGAGTTGCATGATCCCCAGTAAAATGATTAATAATTAAAAAAGAATAAATCTACCAAATTGAAAAGAAATGAAGTCACTAAAGTTTCAGGCAAATTCCCATTGCTAGATTGTTCTAGCAATATGTTTCATAACTACCTGTATCCAAATTATCTGAGCATGTCTTTTGAATAAATCATTTTATTGGGGTTCATACAACTTCCATTACAATCAATATATACATCAATTGTATTCATATTACATTTGCACACCTGTTTCCATCATCACCTCTAAACATCTTCCCCCCACTTCGTCCCCTAGTAGCAGCTCCCCATATTTCCCCTCCCTTCCCTCTCCCCCTCCCCCATGAACCTTAATTTACAAATTGTTATTACCTTTTCATATTGTTCTCTGTCCGATGTGTCTCTTCACCCACTTCCTTGAGAGAGATCATATGTGGATCCCTGCAGTTGGATCTCCCTTGCACTCCCCTCTCCCACCTCCCTCCTGGTATCACCACACCACCACTGGTACTGAAGGGATCATCTATCCTAATTCCCCATGTTTCCAACTTCAGTGTACATGCCCTGGTCTAGCTGGATTTGGTAGGTAGAACTGGGATCATGATATTGGGTGAAAGTAAGCATTTGAGAACTAGAGGAAAGTTGTATACCTCATTGTTGCCACACTGTACCTTGACAGGCTCCTCTCCTCCCTTCAACCCTTCTGTGAGGAGATGTTGCTTCATCTGTTGGTGGGCTTTGGGTCCCCATTCAGTACTCCCCCTTATTTATAATGATACAAATTTTAGTTCTTTGATACCTGACACTGGATCTCTTCAACACCTCGTGGTCACACAGACTGGTATGCTTCTTCCATGTGGACTTTGTTGCTTCTGAGCTAGATGGCCGTCCTGTTTATTTTTAAGCCTTTAAGGCTCCAGACACCATATCTTTTTATGGCTGGGTACAATCTGCTTTCTTCACCACATTTGCTTATGCACCCATTTGTCATAGTGATCATATCAGGGAGGTGATCATGCAATGTTAGAATTTTTAGTTTTTGAATCCTGATAATTGGTTCCTTTGACACCTCAGGGTTCCACAAGCTGGTGTGTTTCTGCCATGTGGACTTTGTTGCTTCTGTGCTAGATAGCTCCTTGTTTACCTTCAAGCATTTAAGAACCCCAGATGCTACATCTTTTGATAGCCGGGCACCATCCACACACCTACTTATGTGCACATTTGTCTTCAGTGATCGTGTCAGGAAGGTGAGTATCATGGAATGCCAATTTAATAGAACAAAATCTTGCACTGAGGAAGTACTTGAGTGGAGGTCCAATGCCCATATGCTGTCCTAATACTAACCCTATAAGTATATGCACGTTGATCTATTTCCCCATCATACTATACAGATATATTCACCTATGTACATGTCTGTATTTAGACCTCTATAAATGCCTTTTGCTGCCCAGTTATCTCCTCTATTTCCTTTTACTTTTCTCTTGTTCCACTATCATGCTCAGCCTCAGTTTCAATATTTTCTCTCTGTTACATTGCTCTTGATCAATCTCTCTTAGGCCTCTCACACTCACCTTGTCAGTGATTTTGAATCTTTTGTTATTCCCTTGTGTCTGGGCTAGTCAACACCACAGCCTTTTCCCCTCCTCCCTATCTCCCATGTCCCCCCTCCTCCTGGAACCAACTGTCATTTTCTCCTCTAGACTGTTCATCCAGCCTATCTTATCTAGATAGACCTGCAGAGACATCAATATGTACAAAAAACACAGGCATCCTAAGATGAAGCAACCGAAAACAATAAAATGATGATAGCATCAAAGAAACCCCAATGTCATATACGTGTAAAAAATAAAAATAATAATAAAACAAAAAACTGTAAATAGTTCAGGGTCTGTTGATTGACCTCCAGGAGTGCCCCCCGGTTGAGTCGGATGGGGTGCCACACCCTGACCCCAAAGTATATCCTTGGCACTCTATCTGGAACTCCATACTCTATTGCATATCCTTAGTTTTTTGCCATGGTTTGGTTGGGTCAGACAGGGTATAGTCCCAATCCCATTTCTCCGCTGTTGTCCCCAAAGAGCCTTGGACCAGTGAGGCTGAGCATGTTTTTGAACGTGCAGATTTCTGATTTCTACCCTTCAGCCTATTGAGTCATAAGCTTTGGAAAGATGTATCTGTAGATTGTGCATTCTTAAAAAGCTGAACACCAAGAAGTTTCAGTGGGGGGGGGGTGGTGGAGAGTATTTTAGGCTTTTGTCAGAATGTTTTATTCAAACTATGGTGCATGGGCAGTGAATTTTTTATGTGACTCTTCTCTTCAAAGACTCGAGCTCCAACCAAATGACCTTTCCTGCATATGTTTGGTAAGAAGTTTGGGGAAGATCCTGATATGTTTCATCTGTGAGTCACGGTGAGCACACGTTCCTGGAATACCACCCTGCTGTGGATAGAATGAGCCCTCTGAAAAGCAGGAGGAGGAACCTCATTACCAGCAAGAGCCAGGGGTGGAATGTTCTCTGGACCTCAGATCTCTGTACTGTGAACCTACTGGGTCCAGGAGACAGATATGACAGAGAAGCAGAAGCAGAACTAGGAGCCAGAGCCTGGAGAAGAGTGCTAGATTTCTATACCCACAGGGCAAGTACAGCTGAGTGCTTTTGTGCAGGTGCCTGGCTTGCAGAGTGGGGTGCCTATAGGCACTTCAATGTAGTTGGGTTTGTTGGCTTGTAACTCAAGCTGAAAGCGTTGGGGCTAAGACTTACAGTGGAGGGGTGTGCCCCTTTGGGTATGGTGAAGGAGTGGAGTTCAGCCTGTCAATCAGGTTACAGCTTGAGGATCTCATTTCGAGGCACGAAAGAGACAAACAACTTGCAGAAGATGGGACACATACTCAGTCCCTGGGGGACAGTGCCACTGACAAGACACATGAAGCTAAGCTAGAGCACTGAGCTGTAGGGACCACGTGGAGTTCCCTGCCAGTGCTGAGATGTTTACAACGCCACTGGATCCACAAAGCTTTCTCACCCACTGGTCTGTGATCTTCCTGTATTTGGCATCATTACATGTATTTTGTGAGTCTGGAGAGGACTTTATAGATTGATATCAGTTATATGAGCTAATATCGGACTTATGGGTGATCTGGACTGGGCTGGGATGTTTTCCTACTATTAAATTGCTCTTGTATATATAGCTCTTTCATTTATACATATGAGTCTCCCTGAATTTGTTTTTCTAGTCTACCCAGACAAGCAGAGGTATCTATTAACAGACTTGAAGGAACTTTATAACATAACCTGATAATTCAACCTGAGTATTTCTCACTGGCATTACAACTGTTAAATTCCACAATAAGCCCTTTAATCTTGAATTTTGTCTGCAAGTTTTATGTAGCCATTGCAATGAATATGAGACATGAGAGAGGGTTATGGCAATCCAGAGCATTTATTAAGATCTCACAGACCCCCCCCCTCTATTCCTCTATTTATGTGCTTTCTCTTTTCTGTTCAACAGTATAGGTTATGGGTCTCCCACCTTTTCCCCTTAGTTTTCTGTAGCTATCACTTGTTTTCTTCTTTTTTCTTCATACTTTAGGGGGGAAAATCAGTATTATTTAGGAGAGAACTATTTTCTCTTTGAATATGTGCAGTGTTGGCACAGCACTTATCTATCGTTCAACTTGGTAATTGTCCAATATGGCCGTTGAAGAGGTGCTGTGCAGACTTCATGCACTGCTGAATTTCAATTCCATGGAAATCATCAGTCATTTCCCCTTCGGGGCAGGATGTTTGCATCTCTGTCAGCAAGTCACCAAACCTTGAATGTGAACACTCAGGAGGAGGTGTTCTCTTTCTCATAGCTAGACAGAGTGCAGGTGTGCAGCGTGTTGAACCTTCATCAAACTGGCCTTTTGGTCTTTCTCTGTTCATTTCATTTTTCCCTTTCTTCTACTCTTAAACTCCAATAGGCACTGCGCTGACCCATTCGTGCATGACTTCCTTCTCAAGTGCTTTCTCTAACACTTTGATAACCATGGTAACCAGGCCATTGCTGGCACAAGTGTCACAAAGAGACCTGTTGAGAGCCTCCGAAAGGACTAGACTTTCAATTTTCTTTTAAGCTCTCTATGTGGCTATAGTACACAGTTCCCTCTTTCCCTGCAATCATTTGGGGTTAATAATTTTCTCTCGTGTTCTAATGCAAGATTTTAAGCCCTGTAGAGTTGAGCTGTCTGTGAGCAAATACCCAGGTGCTAGCCTTTTTCTCTCTGTCAGCAATACACACACTATGTCCTTGAGGTGTCCTTCCAATCCTCCTGGTGCATGGAAGTGGTGGGGGGAAGATTCCAAGGTCAATCAAGAATGCACTACATGTTCTCTTCTTTTTGCAGTATCCCCAAAAGAGTTCTTTAGGGGGAAAATATGGTCAATTTAGCTTATCTGGCAGTCATTCCATTAGTTAATTTATTGATACAGAGTTCTAATCAGTGATTATTAAGGTCTGTGAGGGCCTTAAAAAACTGTAACCTGTGGTTCCCTCTCTTCTGCTTACAGCTGCCAGAGGTCTCTCTCTCTCTCTCACACACACACGCGTATGTGTGTCTTACCTATCATGGTGTAATTTCCTTTTAAAGTTGGTTATGACATTAATGTTTGAAGGCAAAAGTAGTTTGCATTTTGGTGGAATGTGATGAACTGGGATATCAAAATTTTAATAGATCCAGGGAACAAAGAAGATGAGTCAGTGAACTTAGTTGCTTTAACAATCAATATAAAATTGTGTTGATTTTCTACAATGAAAAATTGACTTTGACCTCTTTTGTTTAAATAGTTCATGCTTCAGCTTTGATGCTTGTTTAGAAATACATGCTATTGTGATAAATGAATAACTGAAAAGATGTCACAAAAGATACAATGATCAGAAAACAAATATTAACCTATTACTCTATTTCATTTGTAGGTATATCTTTTACTTCTTGCATGTTATAATTAAAACATATCTTTATTTTTAAAGATCATTTTATACATACATCCATACATCAATTGCATTGAATATATTTGTACATATGTTTCCATTATTATTTTCTAAACATTTACAATCTATTTGAGCCCTTAGTATCAGCTCCTCTTTTCTCCCTTCCTCTGCTCTTTCTATTTTTCGTTCTTACAAATTCTTCAATGATTTTTGCCACAATTAAGTTGCAAAAGGATCTGCTTTCATACCTAATGAATATAAAGAATTGAACCACTCTTGAATCATTGTTGTACACTGAGGCTTTCGGAGTCACTTTGGGGACAGAAATGAAGATTCTTTTATGCAGGTTGTGATCATTAAAGTTAGGAATGTGGCAGAAGCAATTTCAATATTGTGAGATATGCATTGCATTTTATCTTCTACTATAGAGAAACGCATTTATACAAGAATAAAAATTTCTTTCCAAATGTGAACTTAGTTTTCATGTGAGAAAGGAGTTGTCTCGGTTCTCTGAAAGGTTTGTTTTTAAGTGAGATCTAGATAAGCTTGCATTAGCATCTTAGAGTCTTCATGCACTCTTCATGATGTATAGCCACATTGTTTAAGGACAATCCATTTGAAAGAAGTTCATGCACTTTAACTCCTCTTTCATGCAAGATTCAGATGTATCAATGAGGGTATAATAGGAAGTTAAATTATTCGGTGCCTCTCAAGGATACTTCTGGGGCACTTCTGTTATTCTAGTGTTTCTGCAGTGGGGAACTGTTTGATAACCAGTATTTGTGAGTATTTGTTTTGTGTTTACAAAAATTTTAGTCTTCTCTTAAATCGTGTAAACATTCTGTTAAAGACTGGTAGAGATTGGTTCATGTAATTAAGTTTACTTCTGAATCTTAGAGATCCTGGTTTATCCTAAGCAAATCCAGCAATCTACCTCAAAAAGACAAAGCACCTTGAACTCACTGCCATCAAGTAGATTCTCACTCAGAGTGACCCTACGGTGTAAGGTAGATTTGTCTCTGTGGCCTTTCAAGACTATAGCTCCTTTTTTTTTTTTTTTAAATCCAAGACTATAACTCTATATGGAAATTCTTCTCTTTTTTCCCAGGCAGTGGCTGGTGGTTTCAAATTACTGGCTCGGTAATTGGCAGCCCAATGCATAATCTGTATGACACCAGGGCTCCTGTGATGCCACATAGCCAATACAGACACACACTCACGTGTTTCATTCCGCTTGCAATGTTTCAAACTTCTTGTTTTATATCTACTTTCTGTGCTTGGCCTTCAGCAGTATTCTCCTAGACATCTAGAATCTGGGTATATGATTTCAGTATTGTGTTAGTTACTGCAGTATTGTGAATCTCAATGTGTATCAAAAAGGTATTTTAAAACTCAATCATTGCTTAAGTATGTTTTAATACTCAATCATTGCCTAAATAGATTTTAAATGAGTAGAAGCAAAAGAAAATGTTTGGAGTAACTGAACAGTAGAAAACAATGAACTTCTTCAGATAGTAATCTACAGTGCTATGTTCTATGAGATTAAGTGAATGTGCAGCCTGTGGCATGGAAATAGTATATTTATTACCTTCTAAAAATATCTTTTGCATTTACAATATCCCAACAGACAAGGGAAATTTTTATAAAAATGACCTCTACTTGGAAAAATCAATTTTACAAACTTCACATAAATAGGGAAACATTTGCTGTCTTAGGCTGAGTTCTCTAGAGAAGCAAAAGCAGTGAAGTTTATATATGTGTGTGTATGTGTACATGTGTGCATGTATTTATATCAAGAAAATGTCTCAGAAGTGGGTAATTTCCAAGTCTGGGCATGTTCCATATTCCATATATTAAGCTAGAAGTCTCCCCTGATTTTCATAGCTACGGGAGCTGGCAAGCCCAATATTGGCAGGAACATGACAAGCTTATGGCTGCAGAGGCAAAAGAATCTAAGACCAGCAGGAAAGATAGCAGTCTGCTGCTGATTTCTAAGATAGATAAGCAATATGTCAGACTGCTGGCTCAAATCCAAGGAACAAGAGGTCTGAGAACAAGTCATTTACAGAATCAAGACCCAGCAAAATCAAGCAAGTTTTTGCACATCATCTACTTATAACAGAATGAAGTGACAATCCCATGAAATGTTTCTTTCAATTGGATCAGGGTTGTGATTTGAGCAAGGGTGTTGTGTACTTCCTGAATCTTCTCATTATGAAGGTGATTACATTGTGGGAGAATACTAGGTCTAAACTGCCAAACAAGAGAGACTCTTAACCCAGCTAAATTGAGTCTTTGCAACTTCTTCACCAGTATGACTATTTAGGAATATATGTGATATACTACTCAATAGGGTTTTTTTTTGTTCTGTTGGAGACAGATATCTGAATACTGATTTGTATGAGAAAGATCATGAGTAGAATCTATAGACAAACTGAGATAATAAATTATGCATCTTTCATTAAGAGTAGTTGATCAAACGGTCACTTAAGTTTATTAACTCTTCACAAACTGCTTTCGACAATTTATGGTAAGTTTTCCTTTATTGTTTCATCAGCTCTTGAGATGTGATCTGCTGGAGATGGATCAAACTGAGCAACCAGTCCAAGTGAACCCCTGTGCTTACAGCTTGTGAGTACCCAAACACTCCGTTCTTCCCTGAAAAGATAGGCCACAGCTAGCGATTGTTACAGTGGCAGCAACAGTGTGTTGAAAAATAGCTTTCCAGTACTGATATTCTTCATTAATTTGTTTTATGGTTTAAACTAAAAGGATGTCTTTGGTTTAAGTATGACAACCTATTATAACTGTGACTGAACTGCTTTCATGTTATCAGTAATATTTGAGTTATGCCAACCCTAAATTTATTTGTAGCAAAGGGAGCATTATGTGATTTAGAACTGAATTGTTTGCAAATTAAGCAATAAGTAGGGATGACTACTGGGCAATATAGCACCCTTTGTCATTTAGAAACATTGACTCAATGTTCAACAAGTACACTCTGGGGTTGACTATTGACTACCATTTGGCCCTTTTTATTATCCAACAATTAACAGAAGATCCATATCTCTGACAAATGTTGATTTTAAAGTAGCTTCGCTTTCTACATTATTATTAATTTCTTTTTCTTAATTGCAACAAGAAATGAATGTGGAATTTGGAGCAATGTCAGTTACATTCACAGTGCTATTCAGTTCAGCAGTATCAGTACTCACCTAGCAATATGTGCACCCATTACACTCAAGTCAAACTCTTCAGTGAGAGCAGTCTCTCCTGATTCATTATGTTTTAAAAAAGATATTCATTTTGGAATTGTCTTTAGAGATCCCAGCCCTTTTCTTTTATGTGAGCTTACAGCTTTGCATTCCACTCATTTATTGCCATTTCATTTTACCTGGCTATAAAATTGTATCAATTTAAAAATGGACTCTATCATAGAATTAATCATTTTGAAAAGTTGAAAGTAAATAACATTTAGTTTCAAATTGGGATTTTTTACATTTGAGAATTTACCAGTAAAAATTGATTTTGAGCATATAACTTTGTCCTTCAGGTTGGAGAAAGTCAAATGTACTAGTATTTGTAAGGTATTCTGAAAGTTTCCTTCACTTGTTGAACGAAGTCTGTTGATTCCTTAAATCAACATGTCTCCTTAAATGTTTTATATCTTAAAATGATACTTAAAAATCTGTGCACTCACTTTCTGGTCTTTGATGCTTCATCTTCTTAGTTTATTGGACTATATCTGGTATCTCGTGGGGGTGAAAGGAATTGCAAATCATTCAAGGAACTTCACATTGTACAGGATAGTCATAAGTGTACGTCATGACACATGTTTCCAGTGCTGCTGACATCTTCTTATCTTGCAATGAATGGAATGATCCAAATGAAAAAATAAAATGTAGCTGTTATTATATACAAAAATTTTAATATCCATTTTTTCTTTGTGCCACTCCCATTTTATTTGTTCATTTCCCACTTTCAGAGATACATGCATATGTAATGTAATAATAATGCCACTTCTTGAGAAGCTAGGTTTTTTCAAGGCATAACCTTGCCAATCAATTTCTTAAAAGAAAGTCAGTCTGAAGGAATATGGAAAAAATACATTTGCTTAATTCTAATGATCTAAATACTCATTTATTTCCTCCAAGGTGTGTTTAATTTGCTTATATGGAGATATGGATATGGGGATATTCTGATAAAATATAAATGTAGAAAAGCAAATTTAGAGCTATAACTCACTGTTGCAAATGGAAACATAGTTTGCATTCTTGTGTCCTCTTAACGTACTTAGTAACTCATTTATTACCATATACAGAATAATATCAGTCACTATGTCCTGGGCAACAGACAAGAAAAAACTGAAGATCACATGATAAATAAAACTTTTCATGGTGAAAAAATATTAATACTCCAGTATTTTAAAATTGTTTGATATGTTTTTACATTATTTTCATTGACATTATATGTCTGAATGTATGCCAAACCCATTTTAAATGAACGTTCCACATTGTTTACAAAGCTTAGGATGTAACTGAGTGTAAATGTTCTAAGGCTATACCGTAGTTTGATTGGTAGCAGGACTTCATGTTAGTGGTGGTCTGATTGGTGTTTTCTTGCTCTATGTGGGATTTGGGCCTGCAATTCTCATTGGCTCTTTGCTAGGCTGTACACGACAGTTGATGTGAAAGTATAAAATGGTTCTCTCAAAATGAATGAGAGCCCTCTTATTCATGATTAGAATCTCTCAAGGTGCAGTGAGTTAGCGATGAGGCTTGCAACTTTCCTCTAGTTCCTGAAGGTTTCCTCCCCCCAACTATCATGGTCCCAACTCTACCTTACAAATCCAGCTGGACTGGAGGAGGTGCACTGGTGGAGATGGTAACTAGAAAGATGGGGAACCCAGGGCAGATGAACCTCTCAGGGCCAGTGGGAAGAGTGGAGTCACCGGATGGGCCGAGGGAAGGTGGAGAGAGGGAGCCAACTGCGGGGATCTACAGATGGCCTCCTGTGTGGAGGACGGGCATCAGGAGGAGTGGGCAAGTCGGGCAGTGCAATATGTAACAAAACAATAATGTATAAAGTAATGAGGACTGGGGGGTGGGGGGAGGAGGGAACAAGGACAGAGGAGGAGGGATGAGAAGCTGATATCAAGGACCCAAGTGGAAAAGCAGATATTTGGAGAGTGTTAACGAAAGCAGACGTGTGAAGGTGCTTGGCACAGTATATGTAACTATGCATTGTGAAAAGTGATGTATGAGCCCCCAATAAAATGATTTTTTAAAAAAGAATCTTTCTTTGCCCAGTCACCATCCATGTTAGATCCACTTGCGTATGGTGAAAGTAGCAACATTTAGACGCAACAGTCCAGGCAACCTCTCATTTATTTATACTCTTGAGAGGACCGTTGATATAAGGGGTTTGCGGTGTGTTCTATTTCTATCAAAAAACATTGGACTGCAGGAGACAGATGTCAACAGAGATGTGGATGTGGTGGGGAGTTCGGAGTGTAACAACTTGGGTACAGGTAGCCTTGTGACTCTGCATAACCTTGGTATCCAACTGGTAGATTGTCAGGAACAGGGCTGGTGTCAGTTTTCTTTCATGCCCTGCCAGTTCATTTTTCGGGGTTGTGTCCTCTCTGCTTGGGGTCTTTTGGGCTTTGCTCTTGTGTTCCTGCTTCTCTATTGGTGCCTTATACGCATGCTAACCTCACTTCTGGAGTAAGTTCTCCTTTGTCCTATGGGATATAATTGTGTAAAAATCTCTGGCAAAGGCAGCTGAAGGATCAAGGCTTACTGCCCCATATCTAGCAAATGAGCTTCAATCTCTCTCTCTCTCTCTCTCTCTCTCTCTCTCTCTCTCTCTCTCTCTCTCTCTCTCGCTCTCCTTTTTTTCCTTTCTGGGTCTATTTCAATCTCTGTTATATAAAGGATTAAAAAAAAGGTTAAATTGACTTTGCTTAGAAAGTGCTAATAGACTTCTGAAATTGTCTTTGAAATTCGGCTTTCATTTCTCACCCTGACCTTACAGATCATCTACCATGTAGTCTTAACTACTGTACTTTTCAACTCTCCCCCTCCTGTTTTCCTGAGCCTTCTCTCTGCAATTCTTTCTCTCTGTTTCTGCATAGACACTTATGATCATGCCCATTCTATCTCCGCTCCTTGAAGATGTCCTCTTGTCAGCTGTCCTCCCATGAACCCTTCCCCTTCCCCTGCTGAATTAACAAACAGATTCATTCAACGTAGGCCAGTTGAGGGTTTGCTATGTGAATAACTAGGTTGGGCCTTCATGATATAATGAGAAACAGGAACATGACTGCCTTCCTAAAGTAAATCCCAAAGTACTTTTACTTTTGCCCATTGTTTTGTTTTACAAATTTTGTTTAGACATCATTTAAAGTCTATGGGAAAATTGAATCATATCCATAACTTCCATATGTCCTTACCCAACCCCCCCTTAGTTTCTTTTACACTAACAAGATACATTCTAGTACTATGCTGTGTACCCTGTTTTCAGGACACTGAAATCTTCCATGCAGAGCACATTTTTAGTCTTTTTTTTTTTGAGTTTTGTGATTGTAGACTCTCACAATATAACAGGATGATTTGAACTTGTTTGATGTCTCCTCATGACAAGATCCAGCGTGCACATTTGGGGCCAGCACTTAATAAATGAGTGCTGGGTTCTCATTTCGTGCTTCTGGTGGCACCTGCTGTCTGCCCCTCTCATTGATGATGGTGTGAACATGGCACTTCTTCCAGGTTTCTTCATTATAAAGTTATCTTTACTCCCTTTTTTAAGAATAAATTATGTAGGGGGGAAATTGTAGTTATTCATCCCACTTCTATTGTTCACTTTGTGCATCCCTTCATGTTTCTTGCTAGAACTAATGACTACTCAGTAGAAGCCCTGTGCTCGACCACAGCAGTACTCGACATAATTGGATTTAGACGTGAAATGTCAAGAACATTTTGCATTGGAGCTCAAACAAAACATCAGAATCTGACCTGACACACGTGGTTGTCGTAAACAAAAGCAGTCTGTGTTTCAGTCACTCAGCTTCCGGTTGGCATTGCGAGTATGAGTTGATTAAACCATTTTGGGCTATGTTCCAAGCATGTTGCTATAATTTTCTTAGTTTTTGTCCTATTTTTAGCTAAAAAGCAGGGCTCCTAAAAAAGATCTTTGAAAAGAATTGTCATGACAAGGAACTGGTTAGCCATGTTATTGATATTATTGATGATAATTTAGTAAACCCTTTTGGAAAACAGTTAAGGAAGTGCCAGTGGCAGACCACAATTGACAGATGTTTTTTAGAGGAAGCCAGCCAGTTCTTAGTAGAAAAAGACAAAAAAGGGGGAAATCAGCTACTAGTTGATTCGATGGAAGGAAATTTCCCTAGCAAACAGTGACTCTTGCTCCACACCTCCTCTCTACAATCCATGTCTACATATCCAGATCCTCATCAATCTCAACATATGGGCCATACTGTTGTGAAAATATTTTTAAATATTGAGTTTCTTACTTATATTATTTATTTCGGAATTTATTTACTTTGAAATTTGTGTGTAATGTCTTGTATAGAAAGGCAAGGTTAGGGTTAAAAACTTGGTGGTCCAGAATGCATTGATCCTTTTTTAAGTTATTTCTTCTTGAAAAAAATTGATGCAGAACTCAACTGCACCACAACTCAATGCTCCTTTTAGAATGGATTAGCATTGAGGTCTGGGCTTCTACTGGATACTGGTTGGCTAAGTGGGTTATGTTTTGGGTGGCTAAGAGCCAGATTGGTGGATCAAATCCACCAGCTGGTTTGAGAGGGAAAGATGAGGCTTTCTCTTCCTGTAAAGATTTACAGTCTCAGTAACCCTGAAGTAGCAGTTCTGTTCTGTTTTATAGGGTCAGAGGGAGTAGGTTATAATGATCATTGGTGAGTGATTTTTCTAATTCCGTTATTTGTTAGTTGGATTTATATATATGTAAGCCTTTCCATCTGTGCATACTTAAGGATTTCTGTTCATTGAAGGGCCAATAGATCATCTAACTATTAATTATTTTGATCTTCAAATTGTCCCAGATTTGGTCAGTGGTAATTTCCTAAAAATTATACCCATTATGATACCAGCCCCTTTCTTCTTGACCCAGGCTCCTACTCTCTTTTTAAAATAGAAGCATGACATTTAAAAATAAACATCTTTGCTAGATATGTTAATTATTATTGAGGCATTGCTGTCCCCAGACTCATTCAGTAGAGGACAAATTAATAAATTATTATAATACAAGCATATATATGTCTATACACATGTAACTATCATAAATACATATGTATACACATTTGCAGCTTTGTATACGTCTATGTCTTTCTTTCTAGATATACCTTGAAAAACATGAATTCACCTGTATTCCTTCAACTCTATTCCAACACTACAGGATTAAGCCTAGCTTCTTTCTTGTTATATTTGAACCTCACTTCTATGACAGTGATAAGTCTGACTTTAATTAGTTTCAATATATACATATATTTACTATTTATTTGCTCAATTCTTTAGTAGACAACCAATCTCCTGACCTCCTATTCTATTCCAACAACCTCCTCATATAGATATTAGTTGTCACTGAGCTGTCTTTTTATCTGGGAGGAGGGAGTGCAGGTAGACTCTTGGTTTTCTTGTTTGTTTTTTAGAGGAAAGTGACTAGTGTGCAAAATGGAAAGGTTTTTCCTTTATTCATAACTTAACAAATTATGCATTTTCTTTTATTTGTTCTTTGTAAGGCTTATCTGTATACAGTATCAAGTAAACATTCTGTCTCAGGCTGGGTTTTCTACAGTCACAAAACCAATGAAGCTAATATATACAGATATGCTTAGAGAGGATTACAGCCAGGAAGTGGCTCAAAATTGCAGAGGTGGGCAAATTTCACGTCTGTGGGTCATATGTCTTCTCCTGATTTATATAATTATAAGGAATGATGAACCTATGATCAGTAGGTTAGACCCAAACTCTGGCTGCAGTGGCAAATGAGTCCAAGATTGGCAGGCAAGATAGCAGGTTGCTAATAGCTGCCGGCATCAGCAAGCTGCTGACTCAACTGCAAAGCTAATGATGAATGAACCCCAATGGCACAGAGGTCTCCTCACGAGGCTAGTAACCTTCAAAGCTAATGATGAGTCAGGTACAGGATTACGATATAACAAAAAGCAAGCATGCTTTTTGACTGTACCCACCAATATCGGAAGCAGGTCATACCACCAAGGAGAGCTCACCATATCAGGATTACTAGACCTCAACTGTCAAATCCCTCGGAATCCTTCCTGGCCAAGCTGACATTCACTATAACAACTGTTAGGATGAACAAGAGAAGGTGATGACTTGAGGCAATTATTTCATCAATTTTCTCCCAGAAAAAAGCACCACCCAAACTTACTGTCAACCCTATAGCACAAGGTAGAACTGTCCCTGTAAGTTTTCTTGACAGTGACTTTTAACTTTTTTTTAAAATTTAATCATTTTATTGGGGGTTCATACATCACTTTTCATTATACATAGTTCAATTCATAGTTACATATACTGTGCCAAGCACCCCCACTTGCCTGTTCTCATCAACATTCTCCCAACATCTGCCTTTCCACCTGGGTCCTTGATATGAGCCCCCCATCCTTCCCCCTCCAACCTTTCCTCCCTGCCCCCAGTCCTCATTACTCTGCAATCATTATTGTTTTTGTCATATCTTACAATGCCCGGCATCTCCCCCTGCCCACTCCTCCCTATGTCCATCCTCCAGATAGGAGACAGTCTGCAGATTCCCATAGCTGGCTTCCTCTCTCCACCCTACCCTCCCTCCACCCATCCGGCAACTCCACTCCCACCACCGACCCTGAGGGGTTCATCCACCCCGAGTTCCCTGCGTTTCCAGCTCCCATCTCCGCCAGTGCATCTCCACCAGTTCAGCTGGAACTGCAGGGTAGACTTGGGACCATGGTGGTTATTTTTAATTTAAGGCTTGTTTCCACTATTACACTAAAAGTTTAAGAACAGGATTTTCATTTCATTTTCCTTGAAGTCAGCTCCACAACCAGAGTTTTGTCCAGAAACAAATATATACTGGCATAATTATTGTTTCAAAGTCATAGAAACTTTTTTTACCCATAAAAATAATTTCATTTGGGGCTCTTACAGCTTTGATAACAATCCATACATTAATTATATCAAGCACATTTGTACATATGTTGCCATCATCATTTTTAAAACATTTTCTTTGTTTATTTTGTGTTTTTTTTGGGGGGGCCTCATTAAAACATTTTCTGCTGAAAAAAATTAGATATTATTATTGTAGTTATTTTGTATAAACTATTCTTTTTTATGGGGATCTATCTAATTTGTTTATTCCTCACATGCATATTTCCATATCCATGTTAGTCCGTGTAGACTAGAGGAACAAATTTAAGGACACGCATATTGATATAAGGAAAGGGTTGATATACAAAAGGAATGGGACATGGAGAAAGCATCTCAGCCCAGTCATAAGTCCGATATTAACCCATATGCCCGAAATCAGTCTATAAAATCTTCTTCCGACTCACGAAGTCACAGGTCAGTGGGTGCAGAATCCCAGTGCTGGCAGGGCACCTCACCTCCAGGGCACAGGGTCCATCAACAGCAGAAGTGACTCATCGCTGGCAGAAGTCTCCATGTGGCCGCCCCAGCTTCAGAGGTCTGGCTCCATCAGGGCAAAGCTGTGTGGTCTTTCCGCCAGCACCTACAGCTTCTCAAACGCTTCCAGCTTGTCTTTTCCGTGATTCATCGTCTCTGAGACTAACTCCCAACAATTGGGGAAGATAGCTTCTCATCTTCACGAGGGAAATATCGCGAGATTTCCCGCAAGTCTCAGGAGAAAGCCATGCCCACATAGAGGTCTCATTGGCTGCTCAATGGCTATCTCCAGATGAACAGGCTAGACTCCACCCCTACATTTCAATCATAAAATTAACATAAGCACATGACTGCCACAATGTCATTAATTATTTTTATCATCTTGTTCAAATATAACTATTAGACATTTCCAAAATTTCCTATCACTTTAAACAGGAGCTTACTATCTCCTAAATGGTGAATCCTTTTTTTTTCTTCCCTAGATTCCTGTCTCTGGTAACCAGTAATGAACTCTGGTCTCTGTACACTTGCATATAATAGACATTTTACATAATGCTATAAGAATTTCTTTGTGATTAGTTTTACTCAGAATAAAGTTTTTAAGGTTTTAAAAAAATTTCTCATAGAGAGTAGTTTACTTTCTTGTCATGAGATCGAAGAGCACTGCCTATAGTTATTTTCACACTGTTTTTTTTTTCTGTCCCTGATCTCTTAAGCTCTTTGAGGTCAGAGGCTGCCTTCTTTTCTCTCTCGAGTCAGTGGAAGCACTTTGCACCATGGCTGGAGCAGAGCGTGCATTCAGTTATCGCCACGGATTGCTTTTCTTTTCTTTTTTTTTTAAATTAAAAATAATTTTTTATTGGGGGTTATTACAGCTACTACAACATTCAATACGTCATTTGTATCAAGCACATTTGCACACATGTTTCCACATACATTTCCCAACATTTTCCACTGGAGCCCTTGGTACAAGCTCCTCTTTAAAAAAAACAAAGCAAAACCTCCCCTTTCCCTCCCCCCCCCTTTTTTTTAATGAATCATTTTATTGGGGGGCTCATACAACTCCCATCACAATCCCTAACAACATCAGTTGTATGCAGGCCACTTTTACACACCCATTGCTATCATCACTCTCAAAACATTCTCCCTCCCTCCAGGCCCCCATTATCAGCTCCCTATATTACCCTTCCTCCCCCCCTTCCCCTTGAACCCTTAGTAATTTACATATTATTTTTTTTCATCCTGTACACTGTACCATGTGTCCCAACACTCACTTCCCTGTTGTCCATGCCCCAGAGAGGAGGCTACGTGTAGATCCCTGAAGTTGGTTCTCCCTTTGTATTCCTCCATCCCTCCACCCTCCTGGTATTACACTCCTATTACTAGTCTTGATGGATCCTCTATCCTAAGTTTCCCATGTTTCTAATGTCACTGTACATCTCCTGGTCTAGCTGGATTTATGTGGGAGAATTGGGGTCATGATAGTGGGTGGGAGGCAGCATGGGAACTAGAGGAAGGTTGCATATTTCATAGCTCCTACCCTGTATCTTAACTGGCTCATCTCCTCCTTGTAACCCCCCTGCAAGAGGATGTCACCTCACCTATTGATGGGCTTTGGGTTCCCGATCTCTACTCCCCCTCATTAATATTAATATAATTTTAGTTCATTGATGCCTGACACGGGATCCCTTCACCACCTCATGATCACACAGGCATTGCTTTTCTGTGCTTAAAATGCAGCATCTTCTTACAGACTTGCTCATTTTATGGAGACCCACTACAAGTCGTTTCACTTTCTACAAATCTGTTCCTTACAAGTTTCTTAGGATCTGCTTGTGGGTAAAGCAAAGGTCCGAGACTTTGAAACGGAAAAGTGCTTCTGTAGAAAATCTCACTGAGAATAAGGGGTAACAGCGTAGGTGAAGCGGCTGGAGAGGCTTGTTTTTTCTAGGACATGAAATCCTGTGCAACGAATTGAATTATTTTGAAATGACCGTAGTTAACTGGTTGATCCGATGCAGTGAGTACTTAGTAGGGCTCTCCTAACTTTGTAACTTCCACCAACGTGCTGGGTAGTCCTTTGCACCTGTGTGATGCTTGTGGCTTACTGAAGGGGTTAGATAGCTTCCTAACAAGGTAAATGTGGCACATGGTGCCCATGAGGGGTGGGACCATACACATACAATGCATGGAATCATCATGTGTAATACAGAAATTAGTCAGTTTTGCCATCCTGTTAGGCTTAAATCTAACCATCCCAAAGGTGGGAGTGGGAATCCCATTACTATCAAGGAAGAAAGGAACTAGAAATGGAGTGTGTCATTAGAACCCAGGCTCACTGCGCAGGACCTTGTCAATGCAGGAGGCAGAGAACTCTGACACCAGAGACAGTGTGAGATTGAAGCAAAACAGCAGAGAAGAGGCAGAGAATCATGGCTGAACTAACCGCAGGAACCATAGTGGTAGGCTTTTTGTCCTTCCCCCTTTTTTTTTGGCCAGGTGAATTTTATTGGCCCAGGGAAGGACAGCTAATTATGCATGCCTAGTGACCAATGTCAAGGGATGGATGCCCAGGGATAGCACCCCAGGGAAGGACAGCTAAATTATGCATGCCCAGTGACCAATGTCAAGGGATGGATGCCTAGGGATAGCACCCCAGGGAAGGATGGACACCTGGGATGGATGTCCAGTAACCAATGTGTACAGATGGACGCCGAGTGATAGACATAGGGAGGGGTGGACACCCAGGGACAGGCATAGGGGGTGGAAGGACAAGCACGTGGCCAGAGCACCAGGGACAGGGAACCACTTTATCAGTCTCCAAGCTGGCAGGCCAGGTGGTCCAGTGGCCAGCAATGTCCCAGGCAGCGGAGTCGGTGCCTGAGGAAGTGGGGCCAGGTGAAGGTGAACTCAGACACACAGCCTGAGGTGGTTTCCAGGGAGGTGTCTGACGGGCAGGGTTCAACCTCAGTAAGGTTGTAGGAGTGGCGTGCAAAGGCCCACTTCCTGTGGTGTCTTCTGGACCTGCTTCACTGGGAGACCTAACGTAAGAGCCATTAGTTCTTATGATGTGACCACGCTCAATACTTACCCTCATGAAGCTGTCACTGAAGTTATAGGTGTAAAGTGTGGTGAAGAAATCAGATGGTGCCAGGCTATCAGAAATAAGCGGGTCTGGTGTCTTAAAACAAGTAGTCATTGAAGTGAGATGTCAACCAAGTCCACACAGAAGAGGTGCGCCACAATGAGAGCAAGAAGCTGTGTTAGAGCTTCAATTCTGAACTATTGGTTTGTAGAAGTTTACAGAGGGCAGTGAAAGCTCTAAATCCATTTGCAGTCTTCTTACCTGGAGTAAGCCTTCCTTGAACTTTTATCTGGACCACCACCAAGAGATGAGAGTAGCCGTGCCCTCAGACAGCTCTTGCCCCACACACCTTACTCAGCTGACCTTGTGTGGTGGGACTTTGTCGGACTTCTTTTTGTTTCTGAGGATGAAGAGGGGCATTAAAGGACAGCGGTGTGAAGATGAAGAAGAGGTAAAGACAAAAACATGAGGGAGGTGCTGGCAGCCATTCCAAACAGATGAGTTTGAAAAATGTTTCCAAGAATGGAATCATGGATTTGACAAATGTGTTAAATGTAATGGAGAGCAGTTTGAGGTGACAAGGTTGTTTTGTGAAAAAAAAAAAAATTTAAGTACATAGCTTAAAAAAAAATTCCACCTCGTCTGTGTTCCTGAATATCTTTGGGAAGGAAGCTTGCTGATGAAGTGAGTTGCCTTAATGGGGAATAGAGGTGGAGGAGCAATGTTGGGAGGTAAAGCCGACCGAGTGTTTCTTTGTCCCAGGCTTACTGGTAGAATGGGTGCTTAGTAAGCAGAACTGCACTTATCCAAACACAGGCAAGGCCAAGAGCCTAAGAGTTAAAAGAACTTTGTAATATTTGCCCAAATATGCAAGTTGGACATTGCATAAGGAAGGTATAGAAGAATAGATGCATTTGAATTGGGATACTAGAGGAGAATATTGAAAATATCATGGATTGCTAAAAGGATGAACAGACCTGTCATAGAAGAAGTAAGGCCAGAGGGCTCCTTAGAGACAAGGATACAGACTTAACCTACTTTGGAGATATTGTCAGGGGAGACCAGTCCTTGAAGAAGAGCATCATGTCTGATAAAGTGGAGGGGCGATCAAAAGGAGAAGTGCTTTCAATGAGACGGACTCACACGGGGGCTGCAACCATGGGCTCAGTCACGGGAACCCTTATGGGGACAGTGACGGGCTGTGCAGTGTTTCGCTCTGTTGGGGACAGGGTTGCTATGTGTCAGGGCTGACTAGATGGCACCTAGCCACAACAGTAGCAACATTTGCCCAAACGGGACCCGAGGTCCTGGGTGGGCGTGCTGTGATGGTTGTCAGGAGACTGTCTTAACCAAAGAACTATATATTGAACATTCCTGATCCTGATTTGAAACCTATCAACATCCCTAAAAACATCATAATTATAAGTGTCATCTGTCACCACTGCAATGCACCCCAGCAGAGATATGCAGAATGCTGTGGGAGAGATGATTCACTTTAGAATTGCTGTAAAAGTTGGAGGCTATTGACATTGGTCTTGGGCTGATGTGATGGTGGTGATGTTGTTCCCCTGACGTTGGGAGTGAGAAAAGGTCGGATAACCCCTTCAGGCCATTTTGTCATGTGGAAAACTTTAGTGTTGACATTTGTGAAATAACAGATACTTGTGGAAAGTAAGCCAAACTTCGTGGCAGAATTAGCTCAGTATAATTTGTTTTAGAAAGGGGCATTCTGTTGTCATTGTGCTTTTTGTGTGGCAGTCCTCAGTAGGCCATGTGTAAGTTATAATAACTTCAAGCCCGACTACATTTTTAGGGTTCCCAAGGTCTTTTCAGAAATTTCTCAATATATCTGTACATCAGTTGTCATTCTTATTGTCATGGCTATTTTTATTGTTGTCTTCAAATGACTTTAAGCAGGACTTACTTAGTTATTTTCCATAACTACTGGCTATTCTCTCTCCTCTGCTGGCCGAATAAATTAGTTTTTGGTCCAACTTAATTTATAGTCTGGCTGTGATAGATTAAAGAAATGATGACTGACATCTGATAGCACATCAGCCAAGGTTAAAAATGCAATTTCCGGTTCATTAAATGCCACAGAAAAGGTCAACCTTTAATAATTGTATAATCTACTAAGCTTGGTTCTCTAGAGGCTTTGGGTAGGCCTGCTTGTGACAGAGATGTGCACATTTGGGAAAAAGATGACCTTGTTATGTTTTTAAAGTGTATATTGATTTAGGGAGGTGGTTTTTTATTTTTAACTTTGCTCTTTTCTTTTTTCTTTTTCAAAGGAATTTAAATTAACTAGAAAAGATTCAGTAAGAAACATATTTGGCCAAAAGAAGATAGGAATTAATTTTTAACTTTTACTGGCAATAGTGAAACTTCTTTGAATAAAAAGAAATAACTGAAGTCTCATTCCACCTACAGAATTATGAAAGATGCATTTATCTCCTGGTTTTGATGGTCTTATGGAACTAGGCAACATATTTTCACTCCTGCTAACAGGAACAGCTTTCACAAATAAAATGTTACTCAAATAAAATGCCTTTCTACAATATAACATTGTTTCTCATTTTCGTCCACTTCAACTTTTGATTTATCTGGAAACCTACATCCAATAATAAATAGTGGCCGCTACTGCCCATAGAAGAGGAGAGTACTCTAGATTTCTTAGCTGCTTTCCCTTGTCATGGTCCTAGCTTCCTCGCCTGGGTTCTAGATAGGCTGGCGTATCGAGACTGGGCTGGCAAGCAGTTTAAATTCCCAGCTGGATTAAAGTGCTAAAATGATCAGAATCTGCCAAAATTCCAGGGTTCATACATCAAGGGTAGACTAAAAACATAGATTAATAGAGTTGTTTCAAAGTGTTATGTTTAGAGTAAAAAAAGAAGTGGATTTGGACTCTTGATTTAGACACTTCTTAGGCAAGTTTCCCCAACATTTTCGTACCAGTTTTCTTGTCCGTCCACTCATGGTAATAACACCAGATAGGAGGTTCGTGAGAGTCGCTTGAGATCATGGCTACAAAGTGCTTCGCACAGTGTCCGGCAGGAAGTCAGTGTGTAGAAATGATTATAATCATGCAACACATTTGTGTGTGAGGAAAAACTTTAACTTTCATTATCTATCCATAGTAAGTGAGATTATAAAAGTTCTAGGTCAAAGGATAATACAGACTTAGATAAGTAGCAATAATCCTTGTACAAAAATACAGAGGTGTCAACTAGCCTTCTTAAAGAGGAGAGAGCGGAGAAGAGGGTGCAGACGCACTGTGATCTGGATCTGGACTTTTCAGCTTTTCTTTGGCTGTTAGGCTACAGGGTGACCTAGCTTCTCCTTGTCAGTTGTGTTTCCACGTCCGAATCTCCTTCGCATCTTCCATAGGAGAGACTTTAGAATTATCAGCCGGATGCTTAGCCAATTAAGGAAGTCCATTGCTAAATGGAGTTATTTAGCAAGTCCATTCCTAAAAATGCTACTTCGAGGACTAAGGTGCATCTGATTAAGCCCTGCTATTTCCAGTCACTTCATTTGCATGTGAAAGCTAGGCATTGACTAAGGAAGATGCAAGGCCAGCGATACATTTGAATTGTCGTTGGTGAAGAATATTGAAAGTACTATGGACTACCAAATAGATATGTGTTGGACAAAAGTATAGTCAGAACACTCTTTAGAATACAGTGAGACTTGTTCTCACATATAATGGGATACACACACACACCAGATTTTTTTTCAAAGCTATGTATTTAATTTTTTTGTTTTTTTTTACAAAGCAATCTTATCACCTTCAAAGTACTCTCTGTTACCCTTAGTACTTTTGTCAAATCTGTGATTCCATTCTTGAAACCAGTTTTCAGATGCTTCTGTTTAGATGACTGACAGCACCTCTCTCGGTTTTGTCTCCGTCTCTTCCAAATCATCATATCACTGTCGTTTCATGTCTCTCTTCATTTTTGGAAACAAATGAGGACACATAGAGCAAGGTCAGGTAAGTAAGGTGCCCGGGCAAGAGAACATGCTGCATTCTGCCCAAAACTGATGCACTCAGAAGGCTGCATGGCACCAGTCCCCCATCTGCTAACAACCCAGACATTTTTGTTGTACACTGGCATGCAATCTTTTCAGAACCTCTAAATAGAAAGCTTGATCAACAGTCTGACCTGGTGGAAAGAACTCCAATTATAATATGAGTCAGCATTTTCATCTGTTTGGGAAGTTGACAGGCGTCCAGAATGAGGCTTGTAATCAACTGACTTTTCACCCTTTTTGAAGTGAGAAAACCACTCAGACTTTTTCCATAGTTCTGTCCTTGTAAGCTGTGTTCAACACAACAATTTCTGAAGCATTTTTTTCTGATCAGGAAACAAAATTCCACAGCCATATACTATTCTCTTAAATCAGCCATCACAAAAAAACGAGGTTTGAGTAAAACTGCTTTTACAAAAAAAAATTCACTGTGATCAGGCAGAACCTTCCTAGGTGAGGCCAAATAAGTGAATTAACTCAGAGCAAGTTGCTTGATCTGGTCTAGTGGGAAAACATTTTAATACAAAAGCTTTGCTTAAAACTGGTGTGATTCCATTTTGGGGGTGTGCCCCCTTGTATTTCCGTCATATTATCAGGAAAGGCCAGTTGCTGGAAGGGGACAATGCACATGGTAAAGCAAAGGGTCAGTGAAAAAGAGGAGGCCCCTCAAGAACAGCGATCACCATAGCGATTACAACAATGAGCTCAATCGAACAAACACAAGAAGAATCCTAAGAGAAGCCTTCAGAATTCTGGGGAGAGTGTGCTTTATTTTCCCCATCAGTTTGGGAGAACATAGAAGCGTTGCATGTATAATAGCCTTTAAAAACTTTGTGGAAGAAAAGATATATTGAGAATAGTTAAGTGAAAAGGCCAGTCGCATCAATGAAATATAGCCTTTACGTCAGTTTCACCTGAGTGCCTTTGATGATAGGATTAAGAAAGAGAGGTCGAAGATTCCGAGGGAAAAAATCGGCAAGAAATAGACGCTCATAAGTAATTAGTCAGTCTTATCTTATACCTTTATTTTCTAAACATTGAAAATAGTATCAGCATTTATTACAATGGTGCTCTGGTCTTTGAAAGGTGATCTCCCACCTGCAGAGGACTCCACCCACAACTGCGACAGTCCTCGCCTGTAAGGAAGGATCTGTGATCAGAAACACTGTTTTGCTGTTGTGTTTTTTTTCCTCCAGAAACACTTTTTAAGACAATAGAAGGAATTTAAGTGTGTGCCTAGGTTAGATTACTTTTCTGAGGATTAGAATGGATTTTTGGTACTTTATATCAACCTGTCACATCCTCCTGCTCAAACTTAGTACCTGCAGGATGCAGCACTTGCACCCTGGGCTGGGTGGGTGCAATCATCCCTGGTCCATGATCCTAATTCTATTCTCTTATTCTAAAGGTCACATACATTCTAAGGATATTTATGTTTGATTCAGATTAACTAATTACGATTTTGGCTTTTTCCTCTAGCTGCCTGTTCCTTTACTCAAAATTAATTTGTTACAAGGCACAGTGAGTTAATTAGCATGATTAGCTCCCTCATCTCCATGCTTGCATTTTTAAGAGCTTTAAAGTCAAGGTACTGCTTACACAGATGATTATTTGCAGACAGTTAATTCTTGAGCTATTGTCTGGAGATGGTCATTATCATATTATTTGCATGTCTCTTATATTTCTTGATTCTTAGGAAGAAGCATCTCACTTTTACATTCCACTTAGAACTTTTATTGCCAACACACATTAATAGGTTTCTGTTCTTCCAATAACAACTTTGTGTTACATCGTTTCAATATAGAAGAGTTCTCACTTCAAAATAACCGATGTCCTGACATCAGTTTAGGGAGGTGTTGGCAGTCACTGTGTCATGCATGACACTGTCATTATAATGGATTATCAATGAATTTGCAATTTGCACCTGTTGAAAATTTGGTTCAAAACAGAAATCTGCACCACTAGGGGCCACTCTGATCTTAACACTTACACCAAAGGGTTACAATTGCAGTAATGACAATGGAAGTGAGATCCATAGATAATTTGTGGTAAAAAAGGTAGTTTGTGAAGTTAGCTTCTCAAATGTTGGAGATTAAGTTAGATTTGATGAAAATTTTTGTTTGAAATGATTTTGCCCCCTCTCTCAGACACCGTGTAAATACTAAACATTAGCTGGTATTCTAAAATCAGCAAATTTGGAACTACTGCTAACTTTCACAAAGAAGAAAGGTGTAGTTTGATAATTCTAGGGTAGGGAGTCATCAATTTAGTTTTGATGTGCATTTTCACTACTATTCTGGGAAAGCTTTTAACTGTTCTATTCTGGTTTGATTATCCATAAAGAGATAATATGCCTATCTGCTTCTCAGGAGTGTTATAAGGGTGATGGTTAAAGTGTGCAAAGTGCCCCGATGACAGTAACTGTTAAATATTATTATGCAAAGCAATTAAATGATACTGAAATCAATTGGATGCAAAAAAAAGGATGTACGTGGTGACCAAAATACAATGTAAAACATTAGTAATGTATGGTATCAGTTGTCTCTCTGTAGAATACTTCTGTATAAATTTTTAAAAATTAAATGTTTATTGTGAACTAGATGGGAGGGGGGTTACATTTAAGACCATCAACTCTATGTTCAATAGTTCAAGCGATTTAACAACACCTCCTACCCTATATTCTACCCCAGTCCATTTCCTCTGGTTTATTTTCTCTCTCTTATGCATCTTGAATTGTTGGTAATGGCTTTAAGAATATTTACTGGTTCACAAAACTCCACTTCATGATGTTGTCAGGCAACTAACTAGTTTATGGACAAAGGAGCGAGTTGTCCCTCCCATGCCTGCAAAGGATCAAACAATCAGGTTGGAGGTAGGGTGTGTGTGTGTGTGTGTGTGTGTGTGTGTGTGTGTAAGATACTAGTAGACACCTATGGGAGAAACCTAGAACAGAGCATGCTCAGACACAAGCCCCACAAGCCCAGGTAAAATCAATACCTTGATCACACCCACCTTAGGTACATTCCAAAGGTGGGCCCAAACTCAGCTAATGGAATCCCCCAGAACCTTCAGCCATGCCTTCCCAAGTCAGGGGCTGGGATAGAATAAGGAGGGAACACATTTTATTTTGCTCACTTGATCTCTCAGACTCTTGACCTCATGGCCCCCTGGGCTCCCAAGTTCTGTCCTTGTGAATGTTCTTTTTATGCCCAGTTGTGACCTGACGGCCTCCCACCCCCAGTTCAGTTTCCACATGACTTGGCATGTTTTCCAAACAGAGCGTGTACCCTGGAACTTTTCCTGTCCTTCATAAAAACTCACTTGGATTTTAAAATGTGCTTCAGCATGAATTCTTTCGGCGAGTGAAGCAAAGAACTGAGGTATGATTGACTTCAGAAACCTAACAATCTGATCAACCCTGTGGAACTAAGACTCCTGGTAGGAAAGCCATGGGTTCTCTTCTTCACCTAAAAGGCGTTTCTGAGGGAAGTCTATGAAACTCTTGAAATTGTCAGCAAAACTTAGACAAACACACATAAGAAGGAGCTTAAAAAAATCATAGAAAATTTTCATTATCTTTTAATTACACTTTATCCCAAACCTTTTGAAGTCCCCACATATGTGTAAATTAAGCAAATATACATATGCCCATAGCTTTTCATAAGATCCCAAAGGTATTCATAATCCAAGATAAATTAGTAGATTGCGTCCATTGCTAATGCCATGCTATACCATTAACTTTGAAAGGTCAGCTGACTGGAAAATTTCATGTCTGTTCCAAATGCTGGTGATCTAGCACAATCCAAAAATCATCAGGCAAGGTGACTGATATCACAAGAAAGTAACATTTTGCTGAAGAGCATTAAACAATGGTTGCAAGGAAATGCTAGAAGTTCAAGTCCGATTTAGAAGAGGACCTGGAATAAAGATCATTCCTGATGTTAGATGGACCTTTGCTGGAAGTAGAGAACACAAATCAGAAAGACCTTTACTTGCATTCCATTTACCATGCAAAGGCATTCAACTTTGTTGATCATAAAAAATTCCAGATATCATTGTAAAGAGTGGGAATTCCAGGATCCTTCACTGTGTCCATGTAGAACCTCTACCCAGACCCTAAAGTAGTTCTGTGAAGAGCACACCAAACCATATGAAACTAGCTGGGACCACGTGCCTTCTAACTCATAGGGATGCCATAAGAAAGACTAGAACTGCCCCTTTGACTTCTCAAGTTGAAATCTTCGGGGGTGTAGACAACCTCATTTTTATTCCATGATGTCCCTGGTGAGTTTGCACCTCTGAATTGACAATTAACTACTCAAGGCTTAAACCACTGTCCTCTTTCTGAATAGAATGAAACCAAAACCCATAAGAAAAAAAATCAAATCCAGTTCCATTGAGTTAGTTCTGACGCTCGGCAACTTTATAGAAGAGGGAGGAATTGCTCCTGTGAATTTTCGAGATTATAAAGCTTTATAGAAATAATTCTGTCCTTCTCCTCCAGAGCAGCTGGGAGGTTTGAACCGCTAACGTTACAGTGAGGAGCTGGAAAAGAGTTCAGATAGAAAATGTGTATGTCAGGGTTTTATTATGTAGTCATTTCTAGGCAATCTGTGTGGTGAGAAAATATGCCAGACTCTCTGGAGAAGAAGGCGACATGATGATTGGAGGAAAACTCATTAACAACCCGTGGTATGTACGTTGCGCAAATTTGCTTGCTGAAAGCAATGAGAACTTGCAGCCCCAACTGGTTAAGACTGAAGATTGCAGCTTTTAATAAGGCTTACATCTTCACATAAAGAAAACAGAAATCTTCACAACTGGACCCGTATCAACATCAGAAGAAAAGAAGAAAAGAATGACACTGTTAAAAAAAAAGAAAAGAAAAGAAAAAGAATGATGCAGTTAAGGATTGCATTTTATTTGGGTTGGCAATCAATGCTCAGAAAAGCAACACTTTGGGAATCAAACAATAGAAAAACCTGCTACCAAAAATGTTTTTAGTGGGTCCCAAAGCAAAGGTGTCAGTTTAAAGACTACGCTGTACCCGGTACAAGTCATGGCATTTTTTATCACCTCACATGTCTGGTGAGGTAGTTGTATAAACTGTTGTCAATTTGAGAGGACTAAGAGGGGGCGGGGGATAGTTTACCCTGTCAACCAGATCATATCTTGATGGCCTCTTTTGGAGGTGCTAAGGAGATGAATAGTTCACTGGAGGCAGGATGCAAGCTCATTCCCTGGGAGACATGCAGTTGACAAGACACACAGAGCTACACCAGTGCCCTGGGACTTAGAGGATCCCTGTGGAGACTCCTTCCAGTGCTGCGATACTTACAATGCCTCTGGATCCACAAGACTTCCAACCATTGGCGTTCAGTGCCATCACAAGTATTCATGAGTATGAAGAGGACTTTATAGATTGGTGTTGAACATATGGGCTAATATTGGATCTACAGACTTGGCTGGGATGTTTTCTTAATGTAAATGTTTTCTTTATATAAAAGTCTTTTTATGCACACATGAATGTGTTTATGAAATTGTTTCTCTAGTCTGCCTGAACTAACACACCTGGAGAAGCTGGACAATGAATATGAAAGACAGAAAAAGAAACGATATCTTTGAATTACGGTGTTAGCAAAGAATGTTAAATATGCCAGTGACTACCAGAAGATTAAACAAATTTGTTTTGGACGGCGTACAACCTGAATGCTCTTTAGAAGCTAAGATGGTGAGATTTTTGTCGTGGGCATGGGAGCAGAAGGTTCCAGTTTCTGAAGAAGAGCATTTCGGTCAGGAACTGAAGGGGCAGCACTGTCAAAGAAAAGACTGGAGCTTCTGTTAAAATAAAAGAGTTTATTGAAGAGAAACAACCCATGATCAGGCAGTATTTTCACTAAAGTACTACAGGGTGGTAGTTAGATGTTATGAAAATTTGAAGTTGCATAAAAGTGCAGGAGTGATGTCTAATCTGTCAATCAAGTCACAGCCTGATAATGTCTCCTTTGGGGTGCAGCCTTTTTATAAGGGAAAAGCTGGGAACCTCCCCATCTCTCTGTCCCTCTGCCTTCTCTGTCTAATTTTAGGGGAGGCCTCAGATGGACCCCTGCTATGTTCTCCCCAAGCATGGATCCATGTGAATCTGCCCCCACAAGCCTGGGTTCTTCCAGAATCTGACTTCTCTTTTCTGTTTTCTTGACTAACACTGGTCCTTCAGACTTGAGTTCAACTGTGCTGAGAGGACCTCTTGATAGGGACTTACTTCTTTAAAGTGACCAGACATCCCACTTAAAAAAAAAAAACAATTTAACAACATCCCGTGGCATTTTAAGATTAAAATAAATGTTACAATACTATTTTTTGTATTCTATGAAAATTTTTGTTGCTTCATATAGACCAAAATTTTAATCAAAGAACCCACCACCACACCCCAGTCAATGATGTCCTGCTTAAAATCTGGTCACTTTATTCTTGATACAAAGTTCTTTCTTGTACATAAATGAGTGTCACTGCTTTTGTTTCTCCAGGCAACCTAGCTGATCACATATAGTGAAAGGAAAATTTCACCAAGTGTAAATACAGAGAAATCAGGATCTTACAAGAAAATTTGGATTGGTTGGTCTTTATAAAATCCTGCTTTATGGGACTGCGGCCCACTGGGACGGAGGTTCAATTCCAGCAGTGGGGCTGGGCCTCCTACTTCCACCACCGGAGAGCAGTGATGCCCAAGAATTAAAAAAAAATTAAAAAAAAATCCTGCTTTAACAGATGTAAGACAATTGGCAAGACCCCTTAAAGATGATTCCTTTAAAGATTATTTGGCTAACTGTAAAGTTTGAGACAATTTAATAGCTTATTCTGGGGATATTTGGAAGGCCAGCCTTAATGAAGGCTTTTCTGGGAACATGCTGTCAGAGGAATTGGAAGTAAAGAGGGAGGGTACCTGATGGCTGCCTGAATGAACTATACTTGTTAGCAAACTTGAAAGTCAGCTCAGAATAAGCAGTAATCAGAGGCAGAACCACACTGTTGGAATCTGGCTTTGATCTTTGGCAGAAGTTTCTCGGTACCCAAGCACCTAGGTCTTTTGAGTTCCTTCGCAGCACAAAAGAGGAGGATCCTGAACGAGTTGTATTGACACGATGGTTGCCACAATGGATTCAAGCAGTGATGAGACTGACACAGGATCAAGCAGTGTTTAATCTATTGTACATAGGGTCACTTTTAGAAACAACTCAGTGCCCCTCACAGTATCAACAGCACAGGGCTTTTAATAGTGCCCATAGCTAGGATCAGATCCAAGGACCTATGTGATGGTAAAATTCAGTTTAAGTCACCATCAAAGGTATCTTAACGTGGGGAAAAATGACAAATCTCATGTGGGTTTGAGTGGAATTTTTTTCTGGTTCCTAAAAGAGGGAGAGTCTCGTGATACATAGGTCCTGAGGCCAAAATCTGCACAAGAGCCAACCTCAGAGGCCTTACTTTACTTATAGTGGGTGGGGGGCACTTGGGGACCAGAATGAATAGTGCCACTTGTAGGAGAGACTGGTGTTTCAGGAAAGTATTGTTGAGGGGTCGTTCAGGGCTCTCTTTTTTCTCTTTTTGGTGTAAAATTCACATGCAATGCAATGTTTGAAATATATTAGACAGAGCTGTGACATCATTACTACAGCCCACTTTGGAACATTCTCTTCATCCTTGTGCACAAGATTATTAGCTCTCCACTAACCCAACCTCCCCTGTCACAATCCTAAGGAATTGTTTATCTTGTTCCTGTGTCTGTAGATTTACCCACCTTGGATTATAAAGAAAATAATACAAAAAACCCCCAAATGATAACAAAATTTAACTCAGAAAGCTGTAGTCCAAGAGAAAGCAGAAGAGCAAAGAAATAAGAACCAATTTAAAATGGGTGGAAAGGGAAAATGTTAAATTTTGTCTAACTGTATAAGCAGCATTCCACTTCCCAATGCACTCTGGTGGCAAGATAATTGACATCGCCAGTCAAATGTCTGAGGAGTTAATCCCAGGGGGGTTCTGCAACTGGATTTTGACCTTTCACTCTCACCCACAGTGTTCAGAAGACTGAATGTTCACACTTTAAGCTCTAATATAATTCCTTTCTCTGATTTTGAGTTTTGTTATTTGTAATACTTTGATCACACAAGCTGGAGAGCTCTATTTGTGTGCACTTAGCTGACTTTTCACTTAGGTGTATGCTTATTTTAAATCAAACCTTGAAAACCCCACATGCTATTCTTTCTGAAAGACACCATCTAATTTCTTCACCACACTTTGCGAAAGCACCCATGTCTTCAGTGGTCACTTCCTGTAGGCAAGCATTGCTGAGTTCTCTTTTGTACATGGGTAATTATGTGGGTGAGAGATGGATTACAGAAACCATTGAAACCATAACACCATGATGCTAGCACACCCTGAACAACTAAGTCTTAGCTAAAAGGGAGAGAGCAGGAAGGTTTCACCATGTCTCTAGCAGTGCTTTGGTAACCCTATCTGTTACATAAAGGGTATCTTTCAGGTGGGTCCAAGGAAACACCAAGAGGGACTGACGTAGTCCGTCTTTGAAGCCTCATGACCTACATCAGGTCATTACAGGGACCACAAATAATGTGACAGAAGTAAGAGAGCCACAGTTTTTTATTTCTTTGTTTGCTTTTAGCTTGTTTTTAAAATCCTTCCTACCTCCAAGAGTTGCTTTGTTTGTGTTGTTCTTGAGAACCAGTGTGTATGTGACCTTGAATCAAATCATTTACTTTTCAAAGTCATGATACATGGGTCAATGGGAAGGTTAGAGTCATAGACTAATTCTTGGACTACAACAACTTCCAGGGAAAATAAATACAGAAGATATTAAAATTGAAGAATAAGCAGAAATAATGAAGTTATTGAAAATGAAGAGATACTGCTTCTTGGAAGTCTGCTGTGATGGCCAGTTTTAATACCTGGTGTATTGTGGAGAACGAGTTGGCTATACTCTTATTGTAGTTAAAATTAGAGTTGTACCTAGACATGACAGGATTTGGGTTTGAATTTTCACTGTTTTTTTTTATGAGGAAATTCATCTTTTCTGATTGATTGAATGACACTGATAAGGAAAGTTTCACACCAAGAAATTTTGGCTAGTAACTTATGTCCACTTTTGGTTAAATACTGCTCCATAATTTCCTTCAGTTAATCATGTATGTTTGTGGGGCCAAAGTTGTTTCTTTCTTCCACTAAAGTTAGCTTTCTTTTCGTTATTTAATCAGGTGCTTCAATAATGCCCCTTAGGCTTTTGTTCTGTTATTTGCTTTATAGAAACTGGATTCTTTTTGATCTATATGTTATTGTGGCGGTCATGTACTTGATGTCAATTTCATGATTGGGATGTAGGGGTGGAGTCTAGCCTGTCAATCTGGAGATAGCCAATGAGACCTCTGTGTGGGCATGACTTTCTCCTGAGGATTCTGGGAAATCTCACAGTATTTCTCTAGTGGAGATGAGAGACCATCCCCCAAGTTGTTGGGAGTCACTGCACTGACAGGACGAGATGACAGCATGCTGATTAATCCTGATTCCTGGAGAATGGAGGAACCAGAGAGAAGGCCACATGGGCACATGGGCTTTCCCTGTTGGAACCAGGCCTCTGGGGTCAGAGCAGCCAAAGAGAGACCCCTGGCAGTGCTGAGATGCTCCCACCGCCAATAGATATTGTTGATGGACCCTGAACCCTGGGCACAAGGAGCAATGGGGAAACCCCTGCCAACACTGGGTCACCTTTACTGCACGTGCTTTGTGAGTCGGAAGGAGACTTTATAGACTGGTATCAGACATATGGGCTTATGATCTTGGACTGGACAGGGTTGGGATGCTTTCTCAATGTTCCATTTCTCTTGTATATAAACCTTTCCCTTATATCCATATGCATGTTTATGAATTTGTTTTTCTAGTCTGCCCTGACTAACACAGGTACCAAATCATTTTTCTGGTTCAAACATTGCATGGGTTTTTCCTGGTGTTCTAACATAAGTATAATCACAGTTTCTCTGTGAACTTAATTTATTTAAGCCTTGTATTATTTTTATCAGTCAGATATTTAAATGTTAATAATAGCAGCACATGGATATTGCACTTCAGATCAAAATTTAAGGTAATGTGCTATTCATTAGAACTATTAGTTAAGGATTAATTCTAAATAAAATAAAGTAATAATGGTAACACTAATAACAGTAGCAGCACCAAATACTTAAATAGAACTAACAGCAAGAAAGATACTGTTCTAATGATTTTATATATGTTTGTCATTTAGTCATTATAACAAACCATCACACATATTGCATAGGATAGAATTTAGATATAATTCAATTTTATTTTAAAGCAGGAATAGCAAAGGTTGGATAAATATGTGAAAACAGCACCTTTAGTTTGGTTGTTGTTTCCTTATTTAGAGTCTGAATGTAAGGTCCCAGGTGTGCAACTGTCAACCTACACCTGACAACTGTCTTATCTAGTATGTCAGTCAGCTCCCCCAAATAATATAGATTTGCAAATACTTCATTAAAAATCAGGTATACTTTGAGAAATAAACTTCCACACATGGGATGACATTTCGCTTATGAGTAAGAAAATGAGGATTTGAGAGACTTGAGAAAAAGGCAGTTAAATCCAAAGATAAACACAATTAGATCTAAAATAGGAAGACTCTCACTTTGGAAATGTTTAAAAAGAACTGCAGAGTAATGTGCTCCTAAAGGTGTGGTATATCGTCTGTTTACCTAAAAATGTGTATACATAAGAGAGAAGAATAGTGGACATGGGGAATGAGGAAGGGGGGTAGGAGATGCAAGTGTTGAAGGCTGGCAGAATGTCAGAGAGCTTCTAGTGTAGCACTTGTCCCCAAAGTCAAGTAATTGTGCATAGGAGAGTGGGGGGTCCACAGGAATGATGTCCTTGAGTAGGTAATATGAAACTGAAGATAGCTTGCAAAAAGAGAGATTCACTTTGTTAGGAAATTGGCGGTCATTATTTAAAGAAATGCAAATCAGCATGATCGTGTGTTTTCTGGAGACACATTCAGCTACAGAGGTGCAGGTGTACAGTAGATGAAGAGTTGCATTCAACCAGTTTTAGATATGAAGATCTAATTATCATTTCAAGCATCTCAGTTGTTCTTAATGGTTGTACAAAACCAAGTAAGAAGAATGAATTTTAATTAAAAAGAGCCAGCAAAAGCAAAACTGAAAAGCCAGAAAATCCTTTAAATTTTTGACAAAAGACTTGGTGATTTAGGGTGGGGGGAAAAGGAAAAGGAATACCTCTATAATTGTATTCTTTTGTTTTGTTTAAAATCATTTTATTGGGGGACCTTACAACTCTGATAACATTCCATACATCATTTTATAAACATTTGCTTTCTATTTGGGCTCTTGGTATCAGGTCCTCTTTTTTCCTTTCCTAAGCCTCCTGGTAACTCCTTGATAAATTATTTTCATCTCATACACCATCCACTGTGTCCCTTCACCCATGGTCTGTTGTTCATCCCTGGGAAGGAGGGGGCAGGAATGTTATGCATTGATCATTGCGCCCCCCTTCCCCCTCTACTTTTCCTCTTCCCTCCTGGTATTGCTACTTTTATTTCTTTTTCTGAGGGGTTTATTTGACCTGGGTTTCATGTGTCATGAGTTCTTATTTATACTGATGTACATGATCCTGTCCAGGTAGAGCTGAAAGGAAGGACTGGTGTCGTGGAAGTCAGGGGTGAAGAAGACTCAAAGAACTAGAGGAATATTGTGTATTTTATTGGTTCTATACTGCGTCCTGGTTAACTTATTTCTTCCTTGTGTGCTATTGTCTGTAGATAGGTTTGGGGTTCTGCTCTAACCCCCCAAGGTTCTCAACAATGTATATATTTTTGTTTGTTTGGGGTCTTCTGGTGCCTGTTATCTGATTCTGTTGCAACCTCATGATCAAAAAGGATTGTGTGCTTCTTCCATGTGAGCTTTTTGCTTCTCTGCTAGATGGCAGATTATTTAAGTTAAAGCCTTTAAGACCCCAGACACTTTAAGACTCCATCCAGGCATCATTAGCTTTCTTCATCACATTTGCCTATGCACCCATTTTGTCTTTAGCAATCTTGTAAGGAGAGTGAACATCACAGAATGCCAGGTCGTTAGAACCAAGAGTTCTTGTGTTGAGGGAGGGTGTGAGCATAGGTGCTAAGCAGAGGCCACTTCCTCAATGTATTGCCATATAAATATAAGTACATAAGCCAATACCTCTATTTTTATTAATCATTTTGTTGGGTGCTCCTACAACTCTTATCACAATCCAGACATCCATCCATTATATGTCAAGCACATTTGTACATCTGTTGTTCTCATTCTTAAGACATTTGCTTTCTATTTAAGCCCTTGGTATCAGCTCCTCATTTTCTCTATCCCTCCCTGTTCCTTCCTCCCTCATGAACCCTTGTAATCTATAAATCTTTATTATATCTTTGTCATATCTTACACTGTCTGATGTCTCTCCCCACCTCACTGTTGTATATACCCCAAGGAAGAGGTTATATGTAGAGCCTTATAATCAGTTCCCCCTTTGTATTCCACTTTCCCTTCACCCTCCCCCTATCACCACTCTCACCACTGATCCTGAAGGGATCATCTGTCCTGAATTCCATTTGTTTCCAGTTCCTATCTGTACTCATGTACATCCTCTGGTCTAGCCAGATTTGAAAGGTTGAATTGGTATCATGATAGTGGGGAGGAGGAAGCATAGAAGAACTTGAGGAAAGTTTTATGCTTCATCACTGCTACACTGCACCCTAACTGGTTTGTCTTCTCCCTGTGACATCTCTGTAAGAGAAAGTCCATTATCTATAGATGGGCTTTGTGTCCCCAACCAACCTGTACCCCCCTTCATTTACAATAATGTAATTTTTAGTTCTTTGATGCCTGATACAGTTTGTGGTCACACTGACTGGTGTAGACTTAGTTGCTTGTGAAGTGGATAGTCACTTGTTTACCTTCAAGTCTTTAAGACCTCAGAAACTATATCTTTTGATAGCCAGGTACCATCAGCTTTCTTCACCACATTTGCTTGATTACACATTTGTCTTCAGCGATCGTGTTCGAAAGGTGAGCATCATGGTATGCCAGTTTAATAGAACAAAGTGTTCTTGCATTGAGGAAGTACTTGAGTGGAGACCCAGTGTCCATCTGCTGCTTCAATACTGAACCTATAAATACATGCTTGAAGATCTATTTTCCCCATCACCATATATAAATATATTTACCTCCATACATGTCTGTATTTAGACCTGTATAAATGCCCTTTGCCTCCTAGTTCTTTCCTCTATTTTCTTTTACTTCTCTCTTGTCCCACTATCATGCTCAGCCTTCATTTGGGTTTCAGTAATTTCTCTGTTTTCCTACACTTGATCAATCCCTACCAGGCCTCTCAAACTCTCTTTGCCACTGATTTTAGATAATTTGTTGTTCCCTTGTCCCTGGATTGATCAACACTACCTCCTTTCCCCCATCTTTCCCTTTTCTATATCCCGCCCCCGCCCCCGAACCATCGGTCCCATCATTTTCTCCTCCAGACTGATCATCCAGCCTATCTTATCTAGATAGACCTGCAAAGATAATAATATGCACAAAAGACAAAACAAGACAGAGCAACAAAAGAAAACAAAACGACTACACCAAGAAAAAAGCTGATACCTCTATTTTTTTTATGGATTGATATATTTACACAAGCACGCACCTATGTTTCTGCTTCCTAGACTGTTTTTGGTTCCTTTTCCCTTCCTCCTGCTCCATCACCATGCTTGTCCCTCTTTTACTTCTTAGTAATTCCTCTCAGCTAGACTACTGTCACTCCAACACACCTAGGATCTCTATGTACTTCTTGTCATTGACTTTAATTCTCTAGTTGTTCTCCTGTTTATTGTGGTATTTGCTCACTGCTCCCTTATCCAGCCTCCTCCCCCACCCTCTTCAAATCCCTTCATAACCTTCTTTCCCATTGCTTTCTCCTTGGGCATACTTCCCATGCCTGTCTTATATAGGTAGACAAAACAACAATAACACAGACAAAGAAACCTTAAAATAAAATATTGAATTAGAAAGAAAAAGAAAAAAAACTACCCCACCCTCTGAAATAAATAAAATAAAAATGAAAAAGTATACATAATTCCATATTTGTCTGCTGACTTTTATGACTGTCTCCCCACCATCTTAGGGGGCTCTGGGACCTGCCCTCCTTAGCCTGAAGTCTATTTGGGGGTCTCCTCAGGGGGGTTGTGGCATTGCTTTGCTTCCATTGCTGATTTGTTATGTTGCTTCCTTGGTGTGTCCTACTCTGAAGGTGGTCACACTAGACTCACTCCCCATCGCGTGTCCCATATATTTTACTCTGTCATGGTATGCTTCAGCTAGGGGATATCATGTCGAGCTGTCATCAGCCCTCCAGGCCTTTCTGTGCCTTAGCAGCTCCATGCAGGGACATCATTTGAAGGGCTTGGTATGCCAGTATGGGGGCTGCTTCCCTCCTCTCTTTTCATCCTTCTTGTTTCTGTATGGAGTGGCGGGCTAGACACTCTCCCCAAGCTGTATGTTTAGTGTTGTCCTTTGTAGCACGTACTTCTAGGAGGACGGTCAGTTTGACTCTGATTTGGGCTATTCCTTTAGACCTCTTTGTTCATGAATTGCTCCACATGGTTACATTGCACTCAGGGTTTGCATGCTGTGGTAGGGTCTGCACTCACACTCTCATTACTGTTTAGATATAAACAATACCTGCCCCCAGCCCCACGGATTAGTGTCCAACTTCCCTATTGCCACTCTCTCCCTTGTTTCCCTTCCCTCCTTTTTTTCTCCCTCACCCTTCCACCTTTCCTGTTCTTTGTGTTGGAATGACACGTACATCTTTGTTTTGGTGTGTCCTCTGGCAGATTGTGTGTACCTCAACCTGTAAAGTGTGAGATAAATAGCTTTTCTTCTATATCTACTGTGCCAAGTATACTTATGTCAGTGGACTTGTGTTTTACTTGTCCTTTTGTGATTGGCTAACTTCACTTTGCATAATTTCATCCAACTCTTCCCATGAGGCAAGATTATCAAGGTTTTTTAGTGATGTGTGGATGTGTTGGGGTTTTCTAACCCATTTGTCTATCAATGGAAATTTAGAATGTTTCCAATTCTTTGCAATTGGAAACTGCCGTGCAATAAGCAGATAGTTGAGTGCAGATTACTGGTCATGGTCTGTTTCTTACCTCTTCTCGGTATATAGCTAGTAGAAGGATTGTTGGACCATAAGGTATCTCAGTTTCCATTAGCTTTAAATACTGCCAGATGGCTCTCTCCAGTACAAATCTACAGTCCTGCCATCAGGGAAGGAGAGTTCCTATTTCATCACATCCCCACCAACATTTGCTGCTCTCCGATTTTCTGACTTGGGCTTTTTCTCAAGGGTATTAGTTAGTATCTCAGAGTTGTTTTAATCTGCATTTTCCAGATGGCTAATGAGTGGGAGCAGTTTCTCATATTTTTATTGGCCATTCAGATCTCTCCCCTAGAAAAACTTCTATGCCAGTCTTTTGCCTACTTCCTCAAGGGGTTAACTATTTTCCTCTTTTTGCAGGAAAGGAGGGTATTATACGTATTTGTAATAAGCTCTTTGTCTGTTGTGTCATTGCTAAAAACTGTCTCCCAGGCTTTGGGTTCCCTTGTTACTCTCTTGGTGAAGTCTTTTGGTAAACACAGGTGTTTTATCATTTATATATCCCATTTGTCGAATTTTTCTTTATCTGTATGTCTACCATTTTTAGTTTTGTCTCAATTCCTTCATTGATGTTCCTGGTAGTTTGAAGTTTTGCTTTTAGGTCTGTGACCCACTTTGGGTTGTTCTTGTGCATGGGGTGAGTTTTTGTTTTGTTTCTTTTTTTACACGTGTATACCCATTATTTCTAGCACCACTAGTCAAAGAGGGCATCTACCTCCCACTTGGTGCTTGTCGAAGAGCAGTTGCGTATATACTGATGGTGCTATTTCTGGGTGTTCTGTTCTTTTCCATTGGTCTTAGTGTGTTGTTATTGCAATATCACACTGTTTTGACCACTGTGGTTGTATAGAGGTGTTAAAGTCAGGTAAGGTGAGTGCTGTACTTTTGTCTTTCTTGAGTCCTCTGCTAGTTTTTGGCTTCTCCTTCCTCCATATGAAATTTATGGCCAGTTTTTCCAGTTCTTTCAAGAAGGTTGTTGGTATTTGAATTAGGATAGTGTTAAACTTATAGTGCCTTGGGTAAGATTTGCATCTTTACTATAGTGAATATTCTCATCCAAAAAGCATGGGATATTATTCCATTTGTGAAGGTTGTTTTTCATTTCCTGTGATAGGGTTCTGCTGTTTTCCTTCTATAAGTCTTTTGGGTTTTGGTTGTTATTAGATATGTCTAGTTATTTCAGTTTGTTCTTGGCTATCATGAAGAGTACTGCCTTCTCGTCTGATGTATGTAGCAAACCAATAGATTTCTGTGTGTTGCTCTCGTATCCTGCCACTCCTCCATACATTCCTGTATCACAGCCAGTACTCCTATTGTGGACAGTTTGGGGTTATCAATGTTAAGAATCATGTTGTCTGCAAACAGTGATGCTTTCCCCTCCTCTTTTCCCAGACTGATACTATTAATGTCCTTCCACTGATTTATGTTGTTAGTTAGGACCTCTTGTATGATATTGAAAAGAAGTGGGGGGGGGGAGAAGAGCATCCTTTTCTGGTCCTCTTTTTCAGTGGGATTGTTTTCATCTTTTCTCCATTGACTATGATGTTGACTATTGGCTTTTCTTAAATAACTTGTATTAGCATTCCTATCGTGTATTAATATACCTATCTTTCATTCCTGTCTTCTTCAGTGTCTTAATTAGGAATGAGTTGCCCAATTGAATGTTGTCAAATGTATCTTCTGCTTCTAGTGATATTATCCTGTGATTCCTATACCTTTTCTTATCAACATGGCAAATAATATTGATGTACTTTCAAATGTTAAATCATCCCTGCATCCATGGAATGAATCCCACCTGAACATGATTGATGATATGTTTTACATTCTTTTGTATTCTATTGGTCGATATTTTGTTAAGGATTTTTGTATCTATGTTCATTAGACATATTGGGTGGTAGTTTTCTATTCCTGTGGGTACCAAAGTTATCCTGGATTTGTAGATTGAGTTTGGGAGTTTGCCATCTTTTTCTATGCTCTAGAATTTCTGGAGAATTGGTATCATCTCTTCCCTAACTGCTTGGTAGACTGCTCCTGTAAAGGCATATGATCTGGGAATTTTTTTCATTTGATAGTTTCTTGATCACCATATCTATTTCTTCTTTTGTTATGGATATGTTGAGGTTCTTGACCTCTATCTGGGCTAATGTAGAGAGGGATCATTTTCCAGGTATTTATCAGTCTTCCATGTTATTGAATTCATTAAAATACAGAGTTTCATTGTTCTTTGTGATTATTTTTTTAAATCTCATTGGGGACCATGATGATATCCCCAGTTTCATCCCTCATCTTGGCTATTGATGTCTGCTCCCTCCTTTCCTTGATTAGGTTTGCCAGCAGTCTGTCAATTCTATGGATACTTTCAAAGAACCAGCTTTTTACTACACTGATTTTTTGCATCGTTCTCTTGTGTTGCCACTCATTTAACTCTGCCTTGATTTTTATTATTTCTTTCCTTTTGTTGTTGGAATGGTTGTTCTGTTGACGCTATTCTAGTTGTTGGAGGTTTTGTGATAGCATATTAATCATAAGTCTCTTGTCCTTTTTCATATATGTATTTTTCACTATAAAAATTCCTCCAATAACAGTTTTTCTGCATTTCACAGGCTTTGATACAGCTATATCACAAGTAGATATCCCTGGGGTTCCACAATTGCTGTAAATTAGTGACTAATTAGCTCTCATTACCTATGCTGGCAGGTGCAGAACTGGGAAGAGGGGGAAAGGGGCTGGCTGATGTAGTCACTCAGATTCTAACTGTGGAGTGAGGATGCATAGTCCGAGGGATGGAAAGTCTCAGACTTAGGAGTTAGGAGGACAGCAGAGATGGAAAGTCTGGTGTGAGGTCTTGTGGCTAGTCTTTGGAGGCTTTCCAAGAGCCTGGGATTATGGCCACCTTTTTACACCAGCCTTGGGAAATTAATGCTATGAATTTTGGATCTTGGGTGTAGCATTGGGTTGTAGATGCCATCCAGAGGGATCTTGTGAGGGATTAGGGGATCCCTTGGGCAGATGTGGTGAATTTAAAGGGTTTCGGCAAGTTCTTGAATTGGTGGGCAAAAATTGCCAGGGGAAGACAGAACCAGACCCTAGTACACTGATCTAGTTTTAGTGCCCAGCCTCTCAACATTTGGACTCCTTACTTCTTAATCTTCTGATCTCAAAACAGCAGCACTGGGTGGGTGATTCTACCTGGATGCTGTCTTCTCCCAAAACCTGTAATTTTATTCTTGAAGAAAGTTGGGAGTTTCTCTTAGTAAAAGAATGTAAGCTTTCTAATGAGAAAGGTTTTAAAACCCCAAAGTAAAGGAAATTTAGTAATTTAACTTGTTAATCAAAATACCTACTGTTTAGGTTTTGTTTCAAAAGTAACTACCACTCTCTGGGTAAGACAAATAGTTAAGCACTAGGCTGCTAACAGAAAAACTGTGGATTTAGTTTCCCCAGGGGCAGTTCAGAAAAAAAACCTGGTAATCTATTTCCAAAAAATCAGCCACTGAAATCTCTATGGGGTACAGTTTCTCTCTGACACACATGGTATCACATGAGTTCTTGATTTATGCCTCAGTTATTCTGTTATCTCCCTCTATCCTCAAGGCATTGAAAATCACTTTTTGTCAGTAGTCTCTTAAAAAGCTACAGCAAATAAGATAACAAGAAATGCTATGTTTCTTGGACCATAACGCTCCCTAGTTACTATTGTTATTGCCATCAAACTGGTTCTGACTCATAGTCTCCCTATGTTCAATTGTCATATTTGAACCCAATGTTGTAACCACTGTGCAAATCCATCTTGTTGATTTGTGTTCTTTTTGCTACACTTCTGCTTTACCAAGGATGGTGTTCTTCTCCAGGGATTGTTCTCTCCTGATGACATGGTCAAAGTTTGTGACACAAAATGTCTGCTAAGGAGAAGTCTGGCTACATTTCTGGCAAGACAAATTTGTTTGTTCTTTTGGAAGTCCTCACTACTTTCAATATTCTTTTCCAGCCCCATAATTCAAAAGCATGAAATCTTCTTCAGCTTTCCTTATTCAATATCCAACTTTCACATGCATATAAGACAATTGAAAATACTGTGGTTTGAACTTAATCCTAGTTATTGCCACATGTATAATATGGAACTTTTGCATTGAGTGGGATTGCAATAATGAAATGAGAAAAAATTATCCAGCAAGTGAATTTCAATGTGTATACAACCACCCAATGCATAAATCTATAATATATTATATTTTATATAGTATGCTCATATATTTATAGATGTACATTGGTGTGTGTATATATATATGTTTATATATGAGAGGGGTGCCCAAAAAGTGCCAGGAAAGAGCTCTCCTGGGAAGAGCTTTCATTGTATGCATATTTCCCACTAGATGAGCATCGGGCATTGCCTGAGAAAGTTCTTTCTGGTCACAGCGAATATTTTTGTAAAAGCAGATTTGCTCGGACCTGTTTTTTTTTATATTTCAATCGTCAATTTAAGTGAACACTGCGTGACTGTGAAATTTTGTTTCATGCTCTGGAAAACATGCCACAGACACTGTTGTGATGTTGAACACAGTCTACAAGGAGAGGGCTGTGGGAAAAACCCAACTGCATGAGTGGTTTTCTCATTTCAAAAAAAGTGAAATGTCGGTTGATGACAAATCTCATTCTGGATGTCAGTCAACTTCTTGAACAGATGAAATGTTGACAAAAATTCATGCACTTGTGCTCAAAGACTAAAGGCAGACCATTGAAGAGATGGGGAATTATCTCAAGTATCTTGGAAGGTTTGGGAATGAGAATGGTCACTGTGAAATTTGTGCCTCATGTTCTTACTGACCATGAAAAAGAGCAACATATGGAAACAGGTCTTTCTTTGAAAGAACAGGTTAGGAGTAACCCAGACTCCCCCCCGCCCCAGATCATTATTGGTGATAAATCAAGGTGGGTGCTGTTATTTCAAGCTTAAAATCATGTCAGTCATGTCAGTCAAGTGAAATCAAAGATCAATTTGTTTTCTTTGATGTGAGTGGGGTAGTGCATCTGGAATTGATTCCACCAGAAAAAGATTGTTAGCCAAGCTTTCTATTTAGAGGTTCTGAAAAGATTGTGTAATGGTGTGTGTCTGACAGAAAGGCCTGATATGTGCCAGGCGGGGACTGCTTTTGCCACCACGACAATGCACCTGCTTACACAGCCATAGCAGTGTGCTAGTTTTGGGCAAAAAATCAGCATGCCTCCCTTGCCCCACACATCTGACTTCCCTGACATCACTTTCTGTGACTTCTTGTTTCCACCAAAGAAGAGGGACATGAAAGGACAATGATTTAATGATGTAGAGGAGATGAAGAATAAAAATAGGGAGATGTGTCAGCCATCCAAACACATGTGTTTGAAGAATATTACCAAGAATGGAACCACAGATTTGACAAATATATTAAGTATAATGGACAGTACTTTGAAGGTGATGTTTTTTTTTTTTAAATTAGATACATAACTTTAAAAAATTCTGGGATTTTTTTGGTACCTCCTCATGTGGTGTGTGTGTATATATAGTATATATGTATATGTGTGTGAACAATATCAATTTATTACTGTAGTTATAAGCAGGTCTGCACAAAAGTTTTAGGCTTGAAGATAAATTGAGTTTATTATAAGCCGAGGTGTTGTGATGTTTCAATCAACTCATTGGGGTTTTATCTGGAACACTGAATCATCTACTCTGATGAGGAGATGAAACATGACTAAAATTAGAAAATTTAGAAGTAAATTGCTGCACAAAGCAACCGTCAGCTGCACCACACCTGTTCTGTATGACTGACTATTTACATGAGAGAATGTCAGGCCAAGAAGTCTGGGAGAACATTGTTAAAACCAAGCAAAGTCAAGCATTCAATGGTGTCTTTGAAATAATAATTCAATAACAAATGATCAATGGGAAAAGATACATAAAATTTTTATATACAGTATGCTGTAAATAATTAATTATATTTTCTCTTTTTGACTTTCATTATGAGTTGGGTGAAAGTTTACAGAGTAAATCGATTTTCTATTGAAAAATTTATATACATTTTTTGACAGTGACTGCAATCCCCACAATGCAAAAATCTTTTTCTCACTTCTCCCTGTTGATTGCTTCCATTCATCTTTCCAGCACCCCTTTTGTTTTCTGGATCTCTGGTGACACTGCCAGGTAATAGCACATCACTGGAGTGCTAATAAAAAGTTTCATAATTTAAGTCCAATAGCTGTGCAGAGAGAGAAAGTTGAGGCTATCTGCTTCCCTAGAAATTTACAGTCTTGAAATCTGTTATTGAGTCACTAAAGAGTTGGAACGCACTGACTAGCACTGGGGCTTGTTTTGGGGGTTTGTTTTGTAGATTTTGCTCTGGTTATTGCAGCCCTTTTGGTGGCTGATTGTTCTAAGGAGTGCTGCTTTCCTGTTGCCTTGTTTGCCTTGTAGGCTTGTCTATTGTTTGGCTGAAAACTTTCAAATTTTCAGGGGTGAATTCAGTTGCAGACTAAAGGGTACCGAAGAGCCATAGCCTCCTGGTTCTCCCTGACACTATCAGACCCCTAAGGATGTTCTATTTTTATGATTCTGAGTTTTGTTCCACACTATTTTTCCACTCTATGACCTTCTGTTCTTATTCCCTTGGAGACTGGTAGTAGTAGTTGGTGGTTAGTTGTTTTAGTGGTAGTTATTTTTGGTCTTAGGATGGTGAAGGCTAATGTTTGTGTGGTTGGTCTGTTATTCTTTTAGGCTAAGCATTTTCATCCATTTAAAAATATTCCTAACTCCTCTTTGGTCTGAACTTTAGATGAATACTCAATAACTTTTAAGACCCCAGCTGATATTCATCAAAGTATGATGTACAACATCGTCTTTGTCAAGTATGCCAAGCCAATTGATTTCGACATGCCCTCAGACTATGATCCTAAGTCCCCAGGGTCAGGGACTCATTCCTTCAAAGTGTGTAGTTATGCTAAAATGTTTGCATAATTTTGTCCGCAGTATACTCTCCTGTATTCATAGATCTATTTGGAGCAAATATAGTTAAATACATAGAAATATCATTTGTCAAGGATTTTGTATTTAATCCTTATGTTAGTCTGGATAGACTAGAGAAACAAATTCATAAACATGCAAATGCTTATAAGAGAAAAATTTGTATAAAGAGTAATTGTATATTAAGAAAACATCCCAATCCAGTCCAGTCCAAGGCCATAAGTCTGACATTAGTCCATAGGTCCAATACCAGTCTATAAAGTCCTCTTCAGACTCAAAACACACCCAATGAAACCAAATGCAGGATAGTAACATGCCAGTTGGTAGCAAGTCTTTGGATCCAGTGGCATGGTAAGCATTTCAGTTCAGGCAGGGGTCTTTCTGTGGCTTCTCCAGCTTCAGAGGTCTGTTACATCCACGTGGCTTGTCCTGCTCACGGTACTCGGGTAGTTTCAGGTGACGTCATCTGCTATGTCTCCCAGGTTGTCATCCTTGTCTGTAGTCTCCAAGAGAGTATACAGAGAGAGATAGTGTCTCCTGCCTCGAAGAAGGAATTAACGCATTTGTCAGACTGTAAGATGCATTTCCGCCCCCTCAAAAGTGGGGGAGAAATAAGGGTGCATCTTATAGTCTGAACTGTGGTACTCCAGAACATTTGTTCATGATCCCATGTACCTGCTTCCTGTCTGTGCTGTTTGCATGCTGTGGACTGCTGTGTGTTCAGGGAAGCCCAGTCTCCTGGACTCTCAATGTCATTCAGGTCACATGATCAGCACAGCGCATGCCTCCCCTGTGTGTGTAGGACACTGACAGACTGACAGGATTAGAACATTGACACAGGAGGCAGCTAGGTGCAGTACCAGGTAATGGCCTGGTACAGTGATGCAGTACAATGTCATGGCAGGCAGGGTTTTGCATGGCAGGAGAGACTATATCTCTCTCCTACCATGATGGGCTCTTGGCCTTTAATGGTGGTTGGTGCCCTTTAATAGTAACACTAACCAGTTCGAGTTACCATTAATTACAATGCCGATGCATGTGTCTCTCATAAAAACGGACAGTTCTTTGACTACTCTATTTTCCTCAGAAAAATACCATTTCTTCCAGGTACAAAATGTCAAAGATGAAAAGATTAGCTATCAAATTCCGTTTACACTGGAGGTAGTAAAAGATGCAAAAGAACATGGAAGCAGAGCAGTGAGGAGATAGTTTTGACCACCTCCAACTGAAAAAATGATGAGAGTAGAGATAGCCTGCAAAATCTTGACAAAATTGACATAAGCACACTTTCTGTGGGCATGCTGAAAAACACCCACAGTGAACATGAAAGAATATCTGGAATATGGGCTTCTCGGTTTCTACAAAAATGATCATCTATGAAGCAAAATGCCTTGCTATAGAAAAAAGGCATTCAGGACTTTACTGGCTCATCATCATGGTGCTACAGATTTATGAGAATAAGCAGCCTTGCTATGCATACCAAAACTAGAATTGCACAAAAAATGCCACCAGAATATGAGTTGAAGTTCCTGTCTTTTCACAAATTTGTAATTGATGCTAGGAAAAAAAATGATTTTCCAATAAACCAGATTGGGAAAATGGATGAAGTTCTGCTAGCCTTTGATGTGACATCTAATAAGATGGTTGACCTCAAAGATGCCAAAACTAGAACAGTACTTGAACCTTAAGTCTTTCATCATTTGTCAATGAAAGTGATGATCATTCTTTTTTTTCTTCATTCACACGATTTTATTTCATGTCGGTGTACAGAGGGCGCTCCCTCCAATCCCAAAACCCTCCTGAAACCACGTGCTGAGGGTCTTTAGCTGTGGGAGGGTGCCAGTTGGTCCGCTAAGGACAGGAGCCATGGTGATGATCATTCTTAACACACTGTTGAGCTTATGGTGTTAAACATTACCACATTTTGCTTTATTTTAATAAATATTTTAGTATACTGGTACTACTTAGTTCAGAACTTTTATCTTGTTTTCCTGCACTAAAAACTGGGTGCATCTTAAGGTCAGGTGCATCTTGTGGTCTGAAAAATATGGTACTGGATTTCCCAGAATTTTCAGGAGAAGGCCATGCATGCCCACATAGATTTCTCTTTGGCAATCTTCAGATAGACAGGCTAGCCTCCACCCCTACACTCTTAATCCTCAAATTGACACCAGAGTAGGTGACTACCACAATTCTATTAATCTTTCACCCCCTATGTCCAGTTATATGACTATCTGTGTGTTCCCTTGAAGTGTCTTCTTATTACTGTTACTGACAGATTATATATAGAATAGTAGGTATCTTTGTTGCCCTTAACTCTTGTGCTCCTCTTAATGAGTTGATTTGTTTTGATCATTTTGTGCCGAACTCCCCTTACTGAATATTGTCTTAACCTTCACCCAAGATGGTAGGTAGCCACTTGTGTTAGTCACTGATCTGTGTCAATTTCAGCACTGGGAGTGTAGGGGAGGAGTCTAACCTGTCAATCTGTAGATAGCCAAATGAGGCCCGTGTGTGTGCATGGCTTTCTCCTAAGAATTCTGGAGAAGTCTCATGGTATTTCCCAATTGGAGGAGAAAGACTTGACTTAGTCCCATGGAGATGGTCTCTCGACAAGACAACACAGCACCATGATATAGACCCTGAGTCTTGGAGACTGGAGGTTCTGGAGGAGAAGCCACATGGGCTTACCTTGATGGAACCAAACCTCTGGGGCTGGAGAAGCCACATGGAGACTTCTACCAGTGCTGAGATGCTTGGGAGGCCTACCAATACTGAGGTACTTCTATCACCACTGGATACTGCTGTTGGACCTTGAGCTCTGGAAATGAGGAGCCATGGGGAGACCTCTGCCAGAGGCAGGATAATTCTACCACTGGATACACAAGACTCTGCACCCACTGGCCTGTGATTATCTTGGTGTAATTGCAAGTACTTTGTGGGTCAGAAGGAGACTTTATAGACTGGTATTGGACATATGGGCTAATATCAGTCTTATGATCTTGGACTGGACTGGATTGGGATGCTTTATAGATGTTCCATTCCTCTTGTATATAAACCTTTCCCTTCTATCCATATACATGTTTATGAATTTGTTTCTCTATTCTATCTGGAATAACACACCACTCTCTAGTTAGAGTTTTACTATCCTTCCCTTTACCCTCCCTGGATAACATCAAAAATATTTCTTTCTTTGTGATAAACATTTTGTTGACTTTTAAAATGGCCTTATATACGATTTGCCCTTTGTGGTTGACTAATTTCACTCAGTATAATGTTCTTCAGGTGGACATATGACCTGAAGTGTTTCCCAGATCCATCCTTCCTCTTTAACATGACAATGTATGCATGAACCATCATAGGTTTATCAGTTTATTTGTTGATGGACAGTTAGATTGTTTCCATCTTTCTGCTCTTGTGAATAGGACTGCAATGAACATGGTAGGCATTTATCTATTCATTATATGTCTCTTATTTCTCTAGGATACATACCTCGTAGTTGAATCGCAACTCCTCTAGCAGTGCATCAAAAGGGATCAATGAGAAATGTAAGCTGTACTCAAAAAAGGGTGCAGAGCAAGAGACGAGTCTTACTGACATCAGATGGAACATAGCTGAGGCCAGAGAATACCAGAAAAATGTTAACTTCTGTTTTATTGACAATGCAAAGGCACCAACTATGGATTATAAGCAACTGTGTGTAGAATTGCAAAGAATGAAAATTCCAGAACACTTAATTATGCTCATGAAGACTAAGAGACAGACGGTCACTTGACAGAACAAGAGAACACTGAATGGTTCAAAGTCAGGGAAAATGTGCATTGAGGTTATATTGCTCACTGTGCTTATTGAGTATGTATGCTTAGCAAATGATTTGAGAAACTGGACCAAATGAGGAAGACTGTGGAAAGGTTCATAAGCAAACTTCAATATGCAGTTCACACACCTTGTTTATGGAAAGTGAAGATGACTTAAAGTACTTAATCATGAGGATCCAAGACTATAGTTTCTAGTACAGGTTACACCTCCACACAAAGAAAACAAAACTCAAGACATGTTGTCCCCTTACTGGAGTGCATTGGGACAGAGGGCAATAATGGAGACGCACAGTGGGGAGATAATGTGGTCTGAAATCCCCTCAGTGGGGTAAACCAAGAAAGAAGCTCAACCAATCAGCAACTGGAGGAAATCCAATCCACAAAGTCCCCAAAGAACCTGCAAAGTAGGCTTCGGGCTAGGAGAGACAGCTCCCACAACTACCCCAGGACCAGCGGGAAGCGAGTCATAAAGGCCAGCAAATAGACCTGGAACTGTGTATGCTCTTTCTTTCTTTTCTCTCCTTTTTGCCTTTTTCAATTTTTTTTTGGTTTGGTGTATGGCATCACTGGTTTGCCTATGTATATAAGACAGGCATGGGAAGCAAGCTCAGGGAGAAAGCAAAGGGGCCAATGGTCCCCAAGGGCCTTGTGGGGAGAAGGTGGGTGTGGGAAGGGTGTAGTGAACAAGCAACTAGAGATTGAAATCAACAACAGAAGCTATAAAGGTCCCTTGAGTACTGGAGCAAAAACAAGTTAGCTTAGAGAAAGGGCTAAGAGGTGGAACATGCTAGTGGGGCAGGAGGAGGCAAAAGGAAGTGGAGGAAACCTCTAAGAAGCAAAGCTATAGATAGAGCTATAAGCAGAGGTGTGTACTTATGTAAATACATTAATCCATAAAAGTAGAAGTATTAGCCTAGTACATATTTTTATAAGGTAATACATTGAGGTTGTAGGTGGACCTTGGTCTTCAGCTCATGCCCTCCCTCAATACAAGAACACTTTGTTCTAACAAATAGCATTTTTTGATGCACACCCCCAGCCCACTCCCACTCAGCAGTACAATTACTGAAGATAAAATGGGTGCATAAATAAATGTGATAGAAAGCAGATGATGTCTGGACTATGAAAAAAATATAGCACGTGGGGTCTTAAAGGCTTGAAGTTAAACAAGTGGCCATTTAGCAGTGAAGCAACAAGCTCACACAGGAGAAGCACACTAGGCAGTACAATCGTGAGGTGTCATCGAGACCAGGTAACAGGCATCAGAAGATTTTTAACAAACAACAAATAAACAAACAAAAACATATTGTTGAGAATGAGGGGGTTGGAGCAGAGACCCAAGCCCATCTTTAGACAGTGGATCTTTCCCCACACAGAGGGCTCTCAGAAAAGGAATAAATCAACCAGGGTGCAGCAAATCATCATTGAATCATGCAATATTCCTCTGGTTCTTTGAGGCTTCCTCATTCCTCACTATCATGACTCCAGTGCTGCTTCCTACTGTGGACTGGACTGGAGCATGTACACAGGTATAGATAAGAGATAGAGCTCACATCACATGGAATCCAGGAGCAGGATTTGGAATAGTGATGCCAAAAGGATAGGGGACAGGGGGAGAGTGGAGGGGAGGAAGGGGGAAACAATCACAATGATTGGCGCATAACCATACCCCACCCCCCCGCCCCTTCAGGGGGAATAACAACAGAAACCATGGGGAAAGGGATACAGTGGTCTGTGTGAGATATGAAAATAATGATAATTTAGAATCTCTTAAGGGGCCATGAGGGTGGGGAAGGAGTGAGGGGGAGGGGAAAGAGGAGCTGATCCCAAGGACTCAATTGAAAGTAAATGTCTAGAAAAGAATGATGGCAACATATGTACAAACATGCCTGATACAATTGATGTATGGATTGTAATAAAACTGTAAAAACCCCCAATAAAATGATCTTTAAAAAAGAAAGAAAACAAAAATCCTCACAACTGAAATAATAAGCAACATCACAATAAACATAGAGCAATTTTATTTTACTTGGACCTAAAAATCAATGCCCATGGACACAACAATTAGGATTAAATGATGTATTATTGCATCACACAAATTTGCTGCAGATTATATCTTTAGAGTGTTCAAAAAGCAAGGTTGTCACTTTGAAAACTAAGGTTAGGTGACTCAAGTCAGGGTATTTTGTATTGTTCATAGGCATGTGAAAATTGAAAAATAAAGTTAGATGCCTAAGATTAAAAAAGTGATAGTTTTAAAATATGGTTTCATTTTGTTTCTGTTGTTTATTTCTGTTAGATTTCCCAGTTTATGAATCACAGAAGGACTAGATGCATGCAGACAGAAACTGTTGCAATGGTTTGTTGGGGAAGGGGATGAGAGTTGGGGTGTGGGGGAGGTAGGGGCAATGGGAGCAACAATGGATGTGGGAGGGGAAGAGAGCACTGAAAGTGATTGTGATGATGTATATATAGCTCTTTAAAAGACAACTTAACAATGGAATTGTATGATATGTGAATTTTCCATCAAGAAAGCTATTTTAAAAAAAAGAAAGACAGAAACCAAAGTTGACCAATGGATGCCATGGTGAATGAGGAAGAACTATTGCTTAGAGGGCATTGTGCTTATGTGAACATTAGTGAAATAATTTGGAAACAGTTATCAATAATGGTGGCACAACACAAAGACTATAATCAGTGGCATTGGATTACACATATACATGCTGTTGAATTGGAGAAAGTTTTGCTGTGAATGTTTTGTTCCCCCCCCAAAAAATTATTGCACTTATGAAAATGAGTATAAGGAAGAGGAAAATGTCTGGGATGGAGTGTGGTGGTGACTGTGCAACTCTTCTTGATATGGTTGAACTGTTGAATTGCATGAGATGGGGATGAATTGCCAAGGAAACTGTTTTAAAAATTATTGGCACTGTTTTAAAAATTATTGGCACTGAAGAATATTGAATATGCCATGGACTTCCAGAAGAGTGAAGAAATTTGTGTTCAAAGTACAGCCAGGAGATTCACAGGAGGATGGATGGAGAGATTGTCATGTGTAGTCTAGGCATGTTGTCAGGAAGAAGTCATCCCTGGAGAAGAACATCAGGTTAGGTAGAGTAGCGGGCCAGGAACGAAACAGGAGATTCGTTGACACAGGGGTTGCAACAATGGACTCAAACATAACAGTTGGAAGGGTGGTGTAGGATGGTACCACGTTTCATTCTGTTGTACGTAGGGTTGTCATGACTTGAAGGCATATCCCATAATAACAACGTCTAGGACATCTAATAGCAACAAGAATTGCCACAAGGGAAGTAGTTGTGCTCAGATGACTGAACAGGTCTCTTAAGAACTTCTCTCATGGGAGAGCAGAGAATCCTGTGTTGAGAAGCGATAGCCATCTGGAGCAGTTGAGGTGAGGATTTGTCAGAGGATGGATAGTCCATGCTGGTGGCCATGGAGTAAAAACCTCCGTCAGAGGTAGGACTCAGTAGTGTGCACACGTAGGGAGAGGCCGAGCTGGAGGCTGTGTCTGATAGACCTCAGAGCCCTGACTGCTGCCTCAGCATCACCTTCCCTTTAACAAATGCACCTTTCTCATATGCACGGTTTTTTTTCTTGCCCTAAAGCTCTCGTTTTTATTCTTACTGTTTTTAATCAAATTCTTTACAACTCTGCTTCTCTAACATTATGTGCAAACAGATCACCTGGGGATCTTGTTAAAATGTACGTTCAGACTCTGAACGTACATCAGGATGTTGTCTTAATAGTCCACTTTTCTAACAAGCTTCCACATGATGCCAATGCCGCTTGGCTGCAAACCACACCCTGAGTAGCAAAGCCATGATGTAAAAATATAAATAGACAAGTATAGCTGGGTTGAATATCTGCATAAATTGAGAAAATTTTAAAAAGGCAAGTGCATCCAGGCACCTTGAAATTGCAGTCTCAACAAAGTCTTTGTCAAGCTTACATATTTTCTGTGTGGCCTGAAGATTTATACGACTCTCTAAATGCATTCTGAGTGATGGTTTGAATAATACCGTTATATAAAACCTTCTCTCACAGAGGTTCAAAGTGCTTTTTATGACATTAGCCATCTGGTCACTGCCCTAAGAGGATCCTGATCTCCTTATAGGAAAATAGCAATAATGTACTAGTAATATGAAAAATCAAATATGTACTCCCTATAGAACATAATTTTCTTTCTCGGCAACTACATCCTCATTACAAACTGTATTCCCTAAACTGATATAACACTGCTATTAGGGTATACTGGACCTACTGGCATTTTGCCTCTGCTTCTAAAGGGAAAAACATTGTATTTCAAACTCTTGGATCATCTGCTAAGAATTTTTGTTCTGGGAACACTGTATTTACTACTGGCTGATAAAACTTGATTAGATTTTCATTCAAAGTATCTAAAATGCCAAAGATGAAATAAATATAATAATCAGATATTGTAGCCTATCTTTATGTAGTTCTCTAAAAGACATGATTAACTTTTGCAATATGGTTTCTGAAGAAACCCTTGAAAGGAAATATGTGAAAGAATCCTGCTAAGATTTTAAGGTACAGTGAGATGTGCCATTTTATTATGATGATACAGCAAAGAAGAAACGGGTTTGAAAGGCTGAGAGTTAACAAAGTCAAGTTCCTTTGATGATTTTTTAAATTAGATTTTTTTCTTTATTGCCTTTATTATTAGTCCATATGATGTTTATCTATTGAATATCCTCCTTGAGCTGTAACAGAATTCTAGTGATATTGTGGGGAACCAAACAGTTCCTAAACACATAAGAAGGGCTTGTGATAAGGACAGGAAGCAAAGAGGCACACACTGTACATTTTGTTACATACTGATGTAGGGAAACCCCATGGGTGAAGCTAGAGGTACAAGTTTGTTCAGCCCATGTCAACTACTACAGGAAGTATGGCTGGAACTCAGAATCAATAGTGATGCTATCAGTAAAACTTATTGAGCACAGTCAACATTTTAGTTAGGGATAACAAGGGCTTTACAGATATTAATTCCTTACAACCGCCTTGGAGGTCAATGACATTGTTATTCTCCTTTTATAGCTTAGAAATCAGGGACATATAGAGGGTGTGCAAGTTACCCATTGTTTCATGGGTTTTGAATTCTAGCTCATGGGTTGGTACCCATTATGTCTCATTTCAGAATTTTCATCGCTTCCCACACAGACTCTGCAAAGGAAAGGGAGGCAGGATTCAGAAAGATCATATAAGTTGGGGAACTTGGCCACCGCCCCTCTCTTTTAATAGCACGATATGCAGCTTGGAAGGATTAGTCCTAATGTAAAAGAATATGGTTATGACTGAAAATTAGATAAAAATAACAGTGAAGTTAGATAATAATAGTTTGCTATATGATGACTGCTTCAGTCCTGGAAAGTAGACTCTCAAAATACATAGCCACATACTCATTCCAAAAGATTTCTTCTGAGTGGTTATATGTTGAAAACAAATGATCACATCTGAGCATGGGTGAATGATGTCTTCATTTTTCTGTACCATGATATTGATGTGTTTTTCCTATAATTCTTTGTGGAAGACTCGATGAGAAATCCTCTTTATTTTACATATCCTAAAGCAAATGATGCAAAAATTACAAAAAAATCTTTTATTAGCCTGATCAGATTCTTAGGCATAGAATTTTATATTGACCTTTCATTTTTTGTCACAGCATACAGGCAGTCCCCAGATTATAGACATTCATTTGACTGGTGGAGCCCAAATGCCTACAACCTATAGTTACAAAGTAGTCTCTATAAAGCCTGATATATTAAAAATTCAAGCTACATACAGACACTCCTCCCTTACTAATATTTATATGTTCCAAAGAGCAGCTCATTATGTAAAAATGGAGAACTTCCCTTGTACACCTGTTTCAGAGTGTCTAATTTTTATTTTTAGGTTGAATAATATGATCATAGAAATAGCAACAGCTGAGATTTCCTGATGCTCTTATTACTGTGATGAGCATATTGTTCAATCCTCGGCAGAGGAGGAGGTTTGGATAAGACAAATTTGGATAAACCTGGGCTGTGTGGCTGGAGGAGTCACAGTTTAACCACTTTGCCTCCCTCCTGTACTGTTCTGAACTTTCCTCAGGTAACTCCCTCCAGGGCTCTACTTCCACTCATGCAAACCCTGCCATTCAGAATCTCAGGGCCTACTCTGCCCTCTGTGCCCAGCGCATCACAGAGGTCCAGGGCTTTCTGAGAAGGATCTGGGAGCTTGGTCTTATACACTTGAAGCAGAAGCTCAGGTCTAGTTCAGTGTACTTTGGAAGGTCATTATATGAACATACATTTCTTTCCAAACATCCTCTTGATGCCTCTTTCTTTTACTCTTTCCTGCCTCACAACAATTTTGAGTTGCAGGGCCTCAGGCCACATAGGAACTGGGACAAAGAACAGACATGGTGGTGCCCTCCTGCCCTCTAGATCTATACAGAGGAGGCCAAGACTTGTGTAGCTGTTGGCTGTGTTGCGCCACTGTCAGGAGAGAGTGAAGAGTGATAGGCAGAGCAGCCAAACTTCCTGGAGACAGTCTAGAGACAGTCCTCAAAGCAGGGATGCTTTGTTGGTTTTGCTTCCATGCTTACCATCTTGTCCATGCATAGAATGGCCAGACAGTAGATTATTTTGCTCTTGTTGGAAATGGGAAATGTTGCATAACAAGTAGTTAATAAGGGGGGAGTAGGTGTACAATGTTGTGGAATAATAAGTGAGTGCTATTTTTCCATGCACATTCAAATATTATTACTATACGAGTATGTTAAAGTTGTTTTAGTGTATCTGAAAGAAGTTATTGGTTATTTTTTAGTACCTGGAATCCATCTATGTTCTAGATGGATTCATAGAAATTGTTGAAAACTTCGGTAGTCTTTCAATTAAATTGTACCGGAATTTTTTTGATGACTTTATACTACATTCTAAGACAAACATCAGACTAACATAGTAGATATGGACCATATCCCAATGTTCTAACTTAAGTAAAAGTTTGGCCTACATAGTTCTTAAAGGGTTCCTCCCCCAACTATTATGATCCCAATTCTACCTTACAAATCCAGTTACAGATAGGAATTGAAAATACAGGAAATCAGGATAGATGAACTCCTCGGGACCAGTAGTGAGAGTAAAGATACCAGGAGGGTGGAGGGGGTGTGGGGTAGAAAGGGGGAACCCATTACAAGGATCTACATATAACCTCCTATCTGGAGGACAGACAGCAGAGGAGTGGGTGAAGTGAGACATCAGGCTATGCAAGATATGACAAAATAATAGTAATTTATAAATTATCAAGGGTTCATGGGGGGGAAGGGAGAGGTGAGGGAGGGGAAAAGGTGATGAGCTGATGTCAAGGGTTCAAGTAGAAAGCAAATGCTTTGAGAATGATAATGGCAGCAGGTGTATGACACAATGTATGTTTGTCTGGGTTGTGAAAAGCATTGTATGAGCCCCTAATAAAATGATTTATTTAGAAAATGGGCCTGTAGAATAAATTCAGGGATAGAATAGTTTAATTTGCCATAGATGCTATTTTGCACTTTGAATAATGAAAGACAAGGGAACAAAAAGTATTTAAAATACTTTAAAAATATTTGCTAAAATTTCTATTTTATTTTAGATCTCTTTCTAAAGATAGCAATCAAGTCCTCAGCTCTGTTACTGCAGTGATCATTTTGTAAGTGACAGTATTGTAGGAGTTACTGCAAAGGGACAAGGACAGGGGCATTCCTCATTAAACCAAGCAATCTGGATGCCTCTAAGCAGTTAGTGTGTCTGAGGGGACTCAGAAAGTCGTGGAGATGGGTCTTAAGTTTCATGGTTTATGCTTTTCAGGACTTTGTCTTTTGTAACTGTGTTTTGACAAATGTCATAGTTAATAGTAGGAAGAAAGAAAGAAAAAAGCTGCATATATCACATACTGAATAATGCATTCTTGAGAAACTGAAAATTGGTTGTTTGAAGTTTTGATTGTCATAGAATCATAATAGTCTTAGTAATAATGTCAACAGGTTCACCCTCTATTTAAGGATGGAAAACGAATGTTTGTAGAAATAAAGTTAATTTTGTAAGATCATATATGAATCTACTATCAGAGTTAGAGCTAGAGCCTGCACTCCTGGCTCCAGGGCGGACTTTTTCTTTGCACTGGGGGGACATGCAAGTATGTGAGGAACACTCCTCTAGGGTTCACACAGACAAGAGGCACGAAGTGAGACAATGTAATATGTACTTTTTAAGAAAACACACACATCCAGAACACATAGAAAAACAAGCAAGTTGATGTACACACGGCTTATGTTGTTACTGCTGTTCGGTACCATCGAGCCAGTTCCAGCCCATAGTACCCGTGTGCACAATGGAACAAAACAAGGCCAAGTCTTGCACCATCCTCGCTATGGTTCCTATTCTTGACTCCATTTCACAGCCACTGTGACAATCTTTCTCTTTCATGGACTTCCTCCCCCCACCCCTGTCACTCTGTTTTACCAAGCTTGTTGTCATACTCCAGGAACTTATGTTCTCTGAAAACATGTCCAAAGTATGAAAGACACCATCTTTGTCTATAAAGAGCACTCTGGTCATACTTATTCCAAGACAAACTTATTTCCCCTTTTGGCCATCCGTGGTGCTCCCAATAATCATCTCCAGCACCATGATTCAAAGGCATGGACTCTTCTTTGGTCTTTCTTGTTCAATGTCCAATTTTCACATGCACACGAAGCTGTTAAAAACACCATGGCTTGAGTCAGGCACACCTTAGTCCTCAAAGTAGCTTCTTTGTTTTCCAATAGTCTAAAGAGGTCTTGTGCAACAGGTTTACCCCATGAAAGGCATCTTTTGATCTCTTGAGTGCTCTGTCCATACACATTGATTGTGGATGCAAGCAAGACAAATCTTTGACAACTTCAGTGTTTTCTCTACTTATGATGAGTTCAACTACCGAACCAGATCTGAGGATTTTTATCTTTTTTACATTGATTCATAATCCATTCTGAAGGTTGAAATCTTTGATCTTCATCAGCAAGTGCTTTAAATCCTCATCACTTTCAGCAAGTAAGGTTGTATCATCTGTGCATTAAATATTGTTAATAAGCTTTTCTCCAATTCTGTTGTCACATTTTTCTTCATATAATAAAGTTTCTCTGATGATATACTCATCATACAGAAGGAATAAGTATGGTGAAAGGAAATAGTCCTGACAGACACCGTTCCTGATGTTAAGCTATGTAGTATTCCCTTATTCTTAGATACCCTCAAGTTGGTTCCACTCAAAGTGACCTTACCTACAATAGAACAAAATACTCCTAGCCCTGCACCATCCTCACAATCATTACATTTGATCCTGTTTTTTGTCATCATTGTGCTAATCCATCATCTAGATGGTCTTACCATTTCCATCGCCCTTCTACTTTATCAAAATAAAGACCTTTTCCAAGCAAAAAAATACATGGGACAATGTGTTGACATCATTACTTCCAAGGATCATTCTGATTATACTTCCAAAACAAATGTGGTATAGTCAAATTTATTAATATGGTTCTATCAATAATCCCTTGTGTTATATATTATAAATTATAGCTTCTGTGCCTATGGTGATAGTCCAGTTTTGGAGAGAGTTCTCGGCTATGCTAATGGAAAGGATTAAGGTGAGAGTTCTCTGCTATGCTAATGGACAGGATTAAGGTGGGATGGCCTTTACCTTACCACCGAGTATGAATCTAGTAATCATGTTTTGCTCTCTTGGGGGAGTGATCTACTGAAGACAAAAATCTTACCTCCATTAAAGCCATTGTTCTGTGAATAAAAAAGCCATCTGTGAAGCTGGCAGAGAGAAACCCCAGGACCATCCATGAGCAACCAGGTAAGCATGTTTCAGAGCTCTGTCAAAAGTGGCAGCAGCCAAGAACAGAGGCACCAGGGACCGAGTCAAAGAGACCATGACCCAGAACAGAGGAGAAGCTCCAAGGCTTGAGACTGTGAGGCTGAGCAGTGGGCGACTTTCCTGTCTCACAGAGGTAGTGGCCAAGGGACCACCTCGTTGAGAGGCTAAGGACTACAGAGAGAGACTTGGCTACTGGCTGAGGAGAGGTGCTGCTGTGGACCCAGGTTGTGGTAGCTTGTTAACATCCTTTATAAACTTCCATGATTGTGAGTATATTCTGAGTTCCAAGTGGCCCTTGCAAGAGGTTATTGAATCTGGGAGAGAAGTAGAATGCTGTAGAAGGAGTGGTCGGTGTCAAAAGAAAGTAAAGAAAGATGGAGGTTGAGGGCCATCTTTTTCCTTACCTGTGCCTGTGGCAGTTGGCCACAGCAAATATGGAGATTGATTCTACTTCTCCCTTGTCTAGCCAGAGGAGTTTAGCTGTGGCTTCTTACTTGCGGTTTTCCGAGTATGTTTGTTTGTTGTTTTAGCAGTGCACAGTATTGTCAATATTTTTCCCTCATGTTCTTATTCATTTTCAGCTTTCACGTATGTATGAGGTGATTTAAAATATGATGGCTTGGATCAGGTACACTTTGGACTTCAAAGAGACATCTTTGCTTTAGAACACTTCAGTCTTAGCAACAGTTTTGCCAATGCAATATGTTGTTTGATTTACACCCATAAGCACTGAGTGTGGGTCCAAACAAAATGAAATCCTTGACAAGTTCCACTTTTTCTATGTTTATCCTATCCAGTAGCTCAAAATAAGGCCAGGAGGCAACTATGGGAAAGATCATCAATTGCTCCAATGTACGTTCAAGTTAAAGATGGAGAAAATTGAAACAAGTCCATGAGAGCCACATTGTAGCCTTGAATCTATCCCACCTGAATTTTAAAGACATCTCAAGAACAGTTTTGACACATTGAACATTTTTTCTACCCCTAGCCCTAGACATGGTGAACATTAATGATAGGAGATGTCTGAGTTGTGAGAGGAAATCAAGAGCATCATTCATGACACAAGCAAAAGGTCAGTAAAAAGATAGGAAAGAAAGAAAGGATTCAAGTGGAAGTCAGAAGAGACTTGGAAACCTGCTCCTAATGGGAGAGTAGGTAAGGCACATGGAAGAAATGATGACATCAAAGAACCAAACAGAAAAATTTGAAGTGCAGCTTGAGAAGACAAAGTCAGGCATTATAATGAATGTGCGAAGGAAGACTGAGGGGTAGAAAAGCAAAAAGGAAGAACATACCTGAAGCTGAAAGGACTGAGAAAAAACAACCTTGAGAATAAAAATAAACTTTGAGTTGCAATTTCGAAAGATTCTTTGGGCAAAATATTGGGTGATGGAGGAACACCCAAGGAAGAGGGAAGGAATATGCAGTCACTGTACCCAGAAGAATGAGTTGATATCCTGGCATTTCAAGAACCACTGGTCCTGAAGGAAAGCACTAGCCAAAAATTAGACTCCAGGGGTTGATGGAATACCAGCTGAAATGTTTCAGCAAGTTGAGGAAGCACCGGAAGTACTCACTTGTGTATGCCAGACACTATGGAAGACAGCTACTTGGCCAAAGGACTGGAAGAGATCCATATTTTTATCCATTCCAAGGAAAGTTGACCCAACAGGATGCTCAAATGGCAGAACAAAAGGCAGAACTTCCAGGTAAAAGTTTTTGGAGATCATTCAGCAACCATTGGCAGCAGTATATTGACAGGAAGATTCCAGAAGTTCAGTCTGGAATCAGAAGAGGACATGGAATAAAGGATGCCATTGCTGATATCAGATAGATTTTGACTGGAAGCAGAGAATACTGGAAACGTAGTTACTTTTGTTTTATTGGCTATGTGAAGGTATTCAATTGTATGGATCATAGCAACCTATGAATAGCTTCCAGAAGAATGGAAATTCTGGAACACGTCACTGTGCTCCTGTGGAACTGGTACATAGGTCAAAAGGCAGTTTGGTGAATATAACTAGGAAGTACGGAATGATTTAAAATCAGGAAACATGTGAGTTAGGGTTGAATCCTTTCACCGTGCTTATTCAATCTAAGGCTGAGCAAATCATCAGAGAAGGTGGATTATGTGAAGAAAAACGTTGCATCAGAATTGGAGCAAGGCTTATTAACAACGTGGGGCATGCAAATAATACAGCCTTGCTTGCTGAAAATGAGGAGGCCTAAAAGCACTCGCTGATGAAGATCAAGGACAGCAAACTGAGTATAGATTACAACTCAATGTCAAGAAAGCCAAAGTCCTCATTTCTGGATCCATATCTTAGCATTATGATAAATGCAGAAGAGTGAAGTTGTTAAGAATTTTGTATTGCTTAGATCCATAATTAATGCTCATGGAAGCCGTAGTCTCAGAGTTCAAAAGTTGAGTTGCTTTAGGTAAATCTACAGCATAAGACCTCTTTAGAATGTCTGAATGCAAGGATACTACTTTGAGGACTAAAATATGCCTGACCCAAGTCATGGTATAGTCAGTTGCCTCATATGCATGTGCAAATTGGACACTGAATAAGGAAGACTGACAAATTACTAATGCTCTTGAATTGTGATGCTGAAGAAGAATATTAAAATACCATGGATTGCCAGAAGGACAAACCAATATGTTTTGGAAGCAGTATGGTCAGAGGCTCTTAGAGGCAAGAAGAGCCAGACTTTATCTTACATATTTTGGACATATTATACTGAGAGACATATTGTCTCTCAGTTCCTGGAGGAGGAACTCTTGCTTGGTAACATAGACAGACAGCGAAAAAAGAAGGTCCACAAGGAGGTGAATTGACAGAGTGGCTGCACCAATGGATTCAAGCACAGGAACCATTATGAGGCTAGCCAAGGACTGGGCAGGGTTTAGTTCTATTGTGCAGAGGGTAGCTCTACATTGGGACCAACTTGATGACACCTAACAGCAACGAGGCTATACGGTCTCACAAATAGATGCTGCATTAAAAATTGGGGGATGATTTCATGAGTAAATTTTGTCCACGTCCACTCTTGGGCATATAGGTTTACTCTGTTTCCTAGGTATCCAGGGATGGTTTTTCACCAGAGCATTTGTGTTGTGCTCACGGCACCTGTAGGGCTGTGGCATAGCAATGGGATGTGGTAGAAAGAGTATGTCCAAGTAGAAGCAATAGGTAAGGCTGTCTTTTATTATTAGGAGTTCATGTTTTTTTTTGGGGGGGAGGGGAGCATCACTGCTCTCTGGTGTTGGGAGTAGGAGGCCCAGCCCCACTGCTGGAATTGAACCTCCGTCCCAGTGGGCCGCAGTCCTGTGCACAACCACTATGCCACCGGGGCTCAGCCCTGGGATTCAGGTTTTTAAACAATTTAAACGATGAAACATTTCTTCCTGCTGGGATTAACTAACAACCCCCTCACGCTGGGAATACTTCTTCAGGGATCTATAACCCATGAAATTCAATGTCAGAAAGAGGGAGGATAAAGCTGAGGACTTGACTTAGACTGCATTGCTTCTTTACTAATCAACAAATGACTAATCCAAGAAAATCAACCACACAACAATAAGGCTAATATGAGAGAAAAGTTCTTTTTGCAAGTTAAACATATTAAAAGAATAAAACCATAACTAAAAACTTCCCTTTGTTTTATAGAAAATGAGATACAAAATACAGTGGAGAACAATTGCTTACACAGCATAAACAGAATTTTGAAATATTCAGAAAAAGCAATGACCAGAAATGTATGTGTGAGGAAAAATTCATACCATACATTTAACCCTAAAGATGTCATTTCCCCTAAATAAGTCAATAAGTATAATGTAATTCTAATAAAAAGCCATTTAAATTAAAATACTTATGTTTCTTAGCTGTGTAATGAGTTACACTAGATAAATAATTGGAGATAATTATGAAATGTCACACGTCATTTTTTAATTGGCCACATCAATCGATTAATGAATTTAAATTACTTTTGCTAAATGCATCAGGTCAAATAACATGCAACTATGAAGGGATAGTGATGGTCTTGTGGTGGAATTCTCACTTTCCCTGCAGGAGCCCAGATTGAGTTCCCAATGCACTTCACATATGACTGCTACCTATCTGTTAGGGACAGTTCTGTGTGCTGCTACAAAGGGTAGTAGGTTTTGTTGGAGCTTCTGGATTAAAACAGATGAAGTCAAAAGACCCAGTGATCTGCTTTTAAAAACCCACTGGATCGCAACATTCCAATCTCTAAACTGTCCTGAGGATGGTGCAGGACTGTGCCGAGTTTAAGTCTCTTGTAGTTGGATCATCAGGAGTTGAGGGCTGACTCCTTGGTAGCTGACAATGGCAACAACAACAAAACAGCTTTGAATCCTAATATATGACATTAAAACTTCCATAAATGAAAAAATTCATAAAATATTTTAATTAGCATATAATTTTGTATGTTTTTCTATAATGTATGGTTATGGGTGCAATGTGTATAAAATTAGTGTAGAAAGTATATTGAAAAAAAATTCCAGAACTTAACTCAGGATGGTGAGAAATCATAAAGTTGATGTTGGTTCAAATCTCGCTTCTAGTTGTGGGATCCTGGGATAATTGACTTTGTTACTCTTCATTTTAATTCCTTAATCTAAAAAAATGAAGAAAATAACTTAATGTTCTTGTGATAAATTCATTGATATACACAGCGTTTAGCTTAGTCACTTAATATATAATTATGTGCTCATTAGATGGTATATTGCCAGTGGTGAATAGTACATACTTCTGTGTTTTATACATTTCAGATATTGTAAATGATTAACTTAATAATGAGAAAATATTGATATATCTAGCATATTTTAAAAAGATGACAGAAAATTGAGACCCCCCCCTAAAAATGTAAGAGCAGTTTTGATGAATACAAACAAAAATGCAAATACATAAATTTGACCTCAGTGTATTAGGTACAACTTAAACATGTTACTTCTTCAGTTTTCCTTAGTTAATGTCCCACTTTCACATGCATATGAAGTAATTGAAAATACCATCGCTTAGTACTCTTGAGTTGTTTCTGCCACTTAGCTACTGTGGATAATGGGATGTTACGGTGAACATGTTGGAGAATTACCTTTTGCATCCTCGCTTTGAGACCTTTTGGACACACACACACACACACACATACACACCCCTACCTCAACTTGATGGTATTCAAAAATAGATATAACTGCTTGATCACGTGTAACTTAATCTTTAACTTCTTGAGGAAATGTCAATACTGTTTTCCACAACTACACATAGCTCAAATTTATTGGTGTTGAGATAGGAAATACATTTGTCCTGAATGATCTCATAAAGGTAACATCCTTCCATTTAATGATGAGCATTCTAAACAGTATCTTTATGGCAGACATACTTAGAGGTCTCATAGGGCTTTATTGTGGTGTTTCCTAATGTGACTTTTTGACCTGATATTAGAGCACAAATTCATTCAAAGCTTTTATGTCTTTGAAAAGCCCATAAGTAGCAAATGGACTAGATTGATTAATTTAGGAGATGTGTATACTGAAAAAAATCTTTAAAACAGCTGTCCTGAAAAATCTTGAAAATAGCTTCAAGGAATCAAAATATGCTTGGAGGTTGTGCCGAAAGCTTGGAGATCAAACAAGGACCTTTAAAGCAGCGGTTTCTCAACCTGTGGGCTGTGACCCCTTTCACAGGGGTCGTCTTATTTACAGTTATGATGTAGCAATGAAAAACATTTTTATGGTTGGCGGTGTCATCATAATGTGAGGAACTATATTAAAGGGTCATGGCATTAGGAAGGTTGTGCTCTAAAGGGACAAGAAGTCTAATAAAATATAGGACTAATATGACAATCAATTCCTACTATTCATGACATATTTTATTCTGAGAAAAATCTCAAAATGTAAGATGATAACTGAAATAGCCCCAAACAACAACAAACTAACAAATATCCACCCACCGCTCAATACCACCCTAACCAGGCTGTGAAATTGGCAATAATTCTTTGGTTTACATTTAGGGAATGACTATTTTTTAATTTGATATAGCACATTGAATAATTTGGTTATCATACATAGAGATCAAATTCCTATCTCTAGCTAGGCTCTCAAGAAGCAGCTTTCTCAGCTGACAATCACTCTGAGGAGCTGATACCTATGGATTCTTTGCTGACTGCAGCTCTCCTCACAATTGGACAACAAGTCTTTCCTTTAAGGAGGACGTAGGAGATACATCTCATTCTTTTTTAAAAGTTACTCTAGTAAACATTTCCATGATAGCATGGCAAGTTAGATTATTGTTTAAGATTTGAATCTAAGTGTGAAAGTAACCTTGAGAAATATGAACATTATTGTGCCTGCTTTTTAACTGTAGGCAAGACTATCCTATTACTTGAAAATTTCTTTTGATTTCATGACAGATACTTTGGGAGTGGGTATCCAA